>CM061919.1:9410175-9561164 GCA_031002005.1 Vandiemenella viatica | reverse complement strand
ATAATGACTAAAAAATGTACAAACATCATGTTATTAAGATTTATTTTGCTGTTTTCGTTTTAAATACAGGACTCTTTGCTTCCAAACCCTACTTAGAATGGTGAATAGAAACAAAACATACTTTTTTTTTTAGACTAAATCAGAATTCACTGGTGGAATATGAAACTTCATTTTTTTTAATAAATACATTTTTAGTTTTCATTTAAATGTAGTGTTACTCAACAATATTTCCCAATCTGATCGAATTTATTACGAAAATTATTTCTGAACTTTTAACAGCTTTTCCAAGTAACTGCTTCCTTTCTGTTTGTGCTTTGATAACTGAGCCTTTATTAAATAACAACTTATTGTTAATTCGAACCACATACTTACATATTGGGACGCTCTTTTTAAAATGAAGTTTTATCGACCTTCTAGCAAGTTCGTCAGGGATGTTCCAGTGTGAAGGCTTTATTAAAATATTAGTTTATAAAAACTCGTCAGTAATAACTGACAAAGGCATGACCATCAGCAACCGTGGTAGGAGGCATTTGTTGCTACAGTGGCCGTAGGGACGATGAGAAGAGCAGCCAAGGTGAAAGGGGTCAAGGAAAATTAAACTGTTAAGAAGAAAACAGATTTTTTTAATTGTAATGGAAAAAATTATACGAAAAGTATAATTTCAAAAGAGAAAAACGATTATTTAGTATTTACACAGTACATAATCAACAAAAATAAGAATTATATAACATAATTGTTGGTTGTTGATATGTTTGGGATAAACTTTATCTAATTAATTACAGGGATATCTATCGACAGAGAACAGAGTGAAAACATCTTGGGGCGTCGTCGACTAGCCGAACAGTGTGACAGACATCATGACCAAACTAGCGTTTTATTGTATGAGGTATTAGTCGGTCCTAATTTGATGTTCATATTGATTGATCTCTTAATTCGTTCTTCAGCGTGTATCGCCTATTCGAGCACCTTGCTGTTCATTTCAGACGAATCGTAGACGTTATCCATTCTCTGGCTGCTCTCTCTTTTGATATCACACCACTAGCTTTGACTTGCAAATCTACGATTAATTTCGATTTTGCTATAAATTGGACGTATTGTTCATACAACAATTTCTTTCTGCCGTCGTACCTACTTACCTTGTATTAGTAACATCTCTCTCCCTTGCATATCACGGTAATTTCACTTTAAGAAAAGAAAATGCTTTTTCAGAGTTTCTTGCCTAGAGTATATTCATTGTTGCTCATCATTTCCTTCAGATTAAGTGATCGCGGATTTTTGCTTGATTTTATCCTCGAGCTCTGTTTCCTTTTATAACAACTAAAATAAAATCATAGAAGTAAGGTATCGCACAGCTATGAACAAAAACAAGGTTGTTGTAAATAACTGAAGCGATTTCACAAATTTACTGTAATTAAATTATTTTCCCAATACTTAGTCAAAAAAAAAAAAAAAAAAAAAAAAAAAAAAAAAAAAAAAAACACCTTCCGAGTTTTCTGTATGACTGTAAAGGTAACTACAGTAAATTGCTGAAATCGCTTCAGTCATTTGTAATAAATGTGCACTTGATGTGCGCTGAGCATTGTTATTAAAAAATAAAAACAAAAATAGACTTCTATGGCTCGCCGAAGGTAAGGTCATTGGAGCAGCGGAGGATTATTAGCCAGGAGTGGGAAGCAAACAGACAGTGGCCTCTATCGCCTAACTGTGCCGTGGTTTATTGTGAATTAGTTTATGCAAAACATGAAAAACGGAAATCTGACCGCTCTGGCCTCGCATTCGAGAGGACGCCGGTTCGAATCCCCGTCCGGGCATCCAGATTTGGGTTTTCCATGGTTTCCCAAATCATTCCAGGCATATGCCGGGATGCTTCCTTCAAAAGGCCATTGCCGAATCCCTTCCCTTCCTTGTCCACAGTCCCAGGTCGCCTCTAATGAACTCGACGTCGACGAGGCGTAAAGCCAGAAATAAAATAAAATAAAAAGGAAATCTGGCTTAGCGGAACGGGAATTGAAACACATTCACGAGTCTTGTTTACCATTGTAGTCTTTCATCCTTGTCATTGGGATCGGAGCGTAAAGAGGGGAAGAGCAGTTAGACATCTTACAAGGGTTGGTTGGACCAAATTTAAAAGGTCTTACATCATAAAAGAGAGAGATTGGTAGCTGGGATGAGGAAGGAATGTTATAAAGACTGAAAACGTTATATCCGTTCCGCTGAAAAGGTATCGAGATGATGTGATGAATGCGGCAACCACCATCCGCGCTTTGTGCAGATTTTATGCACAGTTCGTTTGTTGATGTTAGACGAGGTGTTGCTAGGTTTACACAAGGCCCGCCTACGCGCGCTGACCTCGCCGTGATGGCGGTTCCGGCTGTAAGCTTGTCAGAAGCGGGCGCCTTCTCAGAAAAATACCAGGCTCTCGCTGTCTCCCATGATAAATTGAAAGCTGTACTGGCCTTGAAAATGGCAATTTCCATATTCGCGTTTGGGGGAAACGCGAATGCATTTTCCACATTTTTATTTTTCAATTTGACTTTTACTTCCTTCCGAAAACGGGCCGTTAAAGATGATGTAACCGAAGGGACGTCCTTAAAAGTACCAAACCGTCGTAGAAATTACATTATAGCCCTACACTAAATCATCTCAGTCGCTCATCTCTTTCCGACGCGACGGACGAATCATCACTGACTATGGCTGTGCCCCACTGCAGGTGTGGACGCACTGCTGGACAAGTCTCAGTTGATGAGAACACTTTCCATCACAACATCTGCGTGAGCACTGCTTAAAGAGGTTAATGTCCTGCCGGGTGCATGTGAAAGCAAGAACAAAAAGCGGCGCCATTCAAGCTGCACAGGTGTATGTTTGAGGAAGCAGGGAGTAAAGCGGGAGTTTAAAACGCTCGTAAGAAAAATAATAGCGAAACAAACTGGTTAGGTCATATCCAGAAACGTAAAGGACTGGTCATAAAAGAAATATTGGAAGGAAAAAAAAATACGTAGTAGAATAAAAACAGAGGAGATAATCTGATGACGGAAGTCTCTTTCCGAGGAAGAAATAGATATGAATTTTAGCCACTGTATTGATATAGTTTGAGAGATATTGTCGTCATTGTGTTAATTAACAGGATGTCAGTCTGTTTGGTTTAACTGCAGTATTAAAAAATTCAGTATGCTAAATTATGTTCTGGGAATTATTCCATTAGCTCCCTAACGAGCTCCTGAAACTTGGTGAAGGGTTTTATTTCGGGTTTTAACTTTTGCAGCTGTTCTGTAGATATGTATTTTGTATGTCACCCTTTCGGTCAGCCAAGTATCTTGCATGAGCATTGTGTTTTAGTGATTGATTTCAGAATTGTCTGAGGATGTAGCTGATGAAAATAGCGGACCTAGCTCTTATTCAGTTTGCAGTTCAATCTGCGCCCCATATTTTACTGCATTCATGTAGCATGACCAAGCATTGGTAGATCGCAGAAGCAACTTTTTACACACCCCGTGCCATATTCAACACAGCTGAGAGAGTCATGCGGTGAGATATGAAGCGGCAGGCAGTAGGGAAGGATTGGGGCTGGGGGGGGGGGGGGAGTAGAAAGCGGAGTTCCTTAATGGTGGAGCCATTCAAACGCGAATATCTTATTAAAATCGGTTGGAGAACTGGCAACTGTGCAGCGTCAACCAGCCTTATAAAGTCTTTGATGTTGTTGGAGATATGTTTGGTGGTATTTTTTCCAAATACCCTCGTATTTATTTTAGCCATCATTTGTGTTTTTTAATTTAGAAATCTATTCGAATATTTTCTTGGTAGGCCTATAATTGTTCATTCTGTATAAGTGTCCATAAAACTATAGTCTTTCTTTTCTGCAAAAATTGTCTTTCTTATTTTGTGGCCGTCCAGTTCTTCATATTGCCCTCGTTTTAGTCAATGACAAGCATTCTGTGCCTCCGGTTTAATTATTGTTGCATAGTGTTTGATTTTGGTCTTGAATGATATTGATTTTGATAACGATAAGCAGCTAGTGTGCCTAAGCGTGTTGAAGCACCACCAGACTGGAGGAAGAGATCCAAGAAAACGGAAAAAAGAGCGTAGCTGCTTGTTTGGTTTCGTCTACCCACCCAGTGTTTCTTAGCTAGGTTTATCTGTGAATTACTGCACAAATTTCAAATATCACGCGACAAAGTCACGATATATTTGCGCCATGTGTTCAAATATTCAGCATTTTGTGGAGACTTTGATTTTTGGAGTCACTGTGCTGTCATTGTTGAGGCTGCGGTTGAAGCAACAGGTAGCATTCACTACACCATTAGTCATCCGCTGACTCGTCCCGCGTCGCTATTAATCTTCGCAGGCTCAATGTATTCCTGATGCAGATTAACACGCCGTCAGCTTCCTTTCACTAACATCGCTAAGCGTTTGACGCCAAACTTTGACGAGCGGCTGAAGGAGCCGCCCGTGCCCAACAAAAGCGACGATAGAGCGGGGTGAGCACAATGACGGTGTCACGCTGTCATGGCGTTCGCGACCAGCCTTGTCTTCCTCAGTCAGTAAGTGACAATCTAAAATGAATTTGTAAAAAGGTTGTCAGCTCTAACGGATTTCGTCTTTTCTATTACAGGCTCGCGATTGGTTCTCCATCTCTTCCCATCCTTTTCCTTTCAGAACATCCATTAGCGACAACCTCCTCAGTTTTCTGTTTCCTCTACAAGTGTTCCATGTACTAAGAACCAATCTCATATATGTGACCCACTACCCAATCTCTTATTGCTGTGAGACTCGTCTAAAAGTGTGAATCCTTACCCATCATTTCCTAAACACATGTACTTCATACTTTACCCATCCTCTTAATTTTTAGCATCATTTTACAGCACTACATTTCAAGCATATGAACTCTTCTTCTTCCTTCTCCCCAACTTTACTTCCATGTACACAGGTTTAGTTTTAAAAACGGATCAAAAAAAAATTGCTAAAAGGTTTCTCTTTTCGGAAAATTTCTTCTAGTGTTGTTCTGCTTTTAAGATTTTTCCTAACTAACACAATTCTCGTAGTACTTTTAGTACATGACACTGTTCCTCTGTTCAGTAAACTATTATTGCTATCATCATTTCTTGTCTTTGGCGCATATTTAATCCATTATTTTGCTGATACCATTCAGTAGTTTGTTAATATCTGTACATTTTTATGTGAACGAGGTCTGTATCAGTAGGAAAATCAAGATTTCTGCTATCTTTAATTAAATACTAATATCCAAAGAAACATCTTGGCTACTGCCTACAGTGTAGATATGAAGCTCTTATGAAAATTGTAAGCTTTCGTTGAAGCCAGTTCATAAAAACTAAAGTTTAGGCAAAATCACATCTCTGACATATGAATACATCAATATTTTTTGCTTCCCATGAATATTAACACGCCAGTGCGGTAAAATGATCTGGCTGTTGTACATCTACGTTAGATCAGTTATTTATTAACACCAATATATGATTTCTTTGGATACCACTGAACGTAATATTTCATGAAAATCTGATTACTCATAGTTTCTGAATAACAGAGATGGATAAAGGTTACTGATAGCTACTTCTAATTAACACTTTGAACGTTGATTTTTCTTTGCATATTGAGTTTTATCTTACGCTTGTAAAACCTACTTTGCTGTCGAATTGCTATAAATTGCTCAGATTGTGGAGAGAGAAACTGTTTACTGTAGACGAAGAAACAATTAAACGGGATCCAATTGAACGTCTATAACTTAAGCATCACGAAAGTAAATGACATGGGACTTGAATAAAGATTTGTTTGTATTTTATCTCCCTTTGGATTGCTCCTTCGATCAAGTCACAGTTCTCGTTAAGCGCGTGCATATAAGCAGCTGGTTCACAACCCGGAAGCGAGAGAAGTTAGCTGGGCTGCCGATTTACAGGCGTTTTTCGACGCGCTTAACTGAAACTATATCATTTCTGCACCGGCCGAGAATCTTACTAAATATGAAAACGAAACCGATCAGTTTCTTTACACTATACAACTGCTGAATCTTGGCGTATAGTTAGATTGGTAGTAACTGTTGTATATGCTTGTCAGAAATACATTTTGGGCCTATTTCACCGTAGATTTTGTTTGTTTGTTTAAATCGTAGTAACAAAGGCCATAAAGATAAGTGTTGTGATACATTAGTAGGTGTTTGAAGAATCCGTACTGTGAAAGATTTTTTTTATTGTTATTACTTTTTTTTTTTTGACGCTCCGGAAAGATTTCATAGTAAATGAACAGAAATGATAAAGTACATGACATATGATGGCGCAGCAACCAGCGAATGGGATAAACGGTTTGTAGCATAAAACTGCGACAGCGTGGTTTAACAATACCTAGCGTTGTAGTGTTGCGACGGAGCTATATCTCCACTCTATCTAGCACCATAGTCTTCTGTCACCGCGACTCAAAACTCTGTGTAGGCCGTTTATAAGAATGTCCGTAGCAAAGTTTGTAACAATAAATACGCTGAAATTATTTGTATAGTCATATTTGACTGTGTCGATATCAGTCTCGTAGTGAGTGTTTAGTCAATATTCAGTCGAAAGAAATTGTAGAGAGCGTTTCGCAAACGGTCATGTCAACAGTATTAATTTGGATGTAAGAAAATATAAAATTTAGCGTTTTACTTTGATGAAATTTGTGCAAAAAATTTTTGCTGTTAGTATGTTTTGGTTCAATTCTGCTGCAATTTATCAAATCAAAGAGTGCCATCAAATGTTATTAATTACGTCTTCTAGAAAATAACTCAGAATGGTTCATTAAACAATAATTAAAGTACACAAGTGATCGTTAATTTTAATTTGCTATGAATGGACTTTTTTGCGGTTCCTCATTTAATTGGTTTGCTGAGTTGAATTCATCACTTCCTGTTTGAATGTTATAATAATAATTCCATGTGGACGTAATGACCTGGTGACAGGGTTTCTATTGGCTGCGCATTCCGCCCCTGTCGTAGCCGCTTGCCGGGTAGAGGGGACCTATAGTTTAACGTGGAATCCATACCATAGAAGCTTTCTGGCGTACTTCACATTACACATCAAGCTGTCAGAGGTGAAGGTCACCGAGACAGGGATTCGAACCAAGGACCTTTCGATCTCCAGTCAGTCTCGTTAACCACTGAGCCACCAGACTGCCCGTTTGAATGTTAATTAGTACTTCCTGCTCTGCAGAATGTGCAGCGGATTGTTTATTGGTGTCGAGTAGTGACTACTTACGCAGCTCAGTCCAAATGTCGAACATAGGAGCATCTGTTAAGTGTTCTAGACAACGGAAAAATAATCGAATAACTGTTGCAGTGAGAAAAATAAAATTTGGGAAAAGAATAGTAAGATATGCAAGAACAGTTTGTGGAAGATTCGCAGTAAAAATAAGTAACCAAATAAGCAGGCGTAAATACGTCACACACCAACCAAAATCAACAGCATCGTGTTGGTCAAATGCACAACTCAATAAAAAATCTAAAAACCACATTGACTATTTTTTAACTATATACACACGATGCGATACGCAAAAATCTTTCTTTTTGGAGTGGGAAGTACTCTCTTTTTTTTACCATTTGGTTCGAATTTATTTCAGGGTCAGGAATCACAAACGATGTGGTGTGTGCATGAATTTAAAATACTGACAAAAAAAAAAAAAAACAACAAAAAACAAAAACAAAAAAGTAATTTGAAATTGTTAAGGAAATATGTATTCAGTAAATTTTTCTGGTTTGGAAGCAGTTTATGCCATTCAAATATTGTTAATTCTTCGCAGAAAAATAAATTAGTATTTAAGTCAATTTTGTACAAATAAATTTGTAATGCTAGTAATAGCAAAAACGAACACATACAGAGAAAACTTATGGTTACGAGCAAGGATCGAACCCACAGTATTTAACACCAAAAATCTTATGAGACATCAAGCCAGCACAACCGATTTTATTTTAGTGATATTAAGTCAACATTGTACAATTTTACAATGTTTAACCCTCATGTTTACCGGAAGGTTCGAATCGTTATTAGTCTGTTGGGAATGAAAGAGGCATTTGCCTTTGTTCCTTTTTATTTTATTTGCATAAACTCTAAAACTCTTCAATCTTCATGAATGTAAAGTTCCCTGCGGAGAAGAGAGGTTTCCACTCTCTTTGAAAGCCAGCACTATCCTTTAAGATAGTGATTATCAGTAGTAGATCGCTACGTGCTCCCCTGGTATCACTGTCACTGACTCGGCACTTGGCCACTGTACAGTTAACCGACTATGTGAACCTTATTCTATCACGGTCACCGCCGCACAGCACCTAAACGTTGAGTACAGTATCTCCACAGTGCCTAATTGTTCCAAGGAAGAGAGTGCTCATCCACCCACAGCAGTTTTACAACGTGTCATATCCGGCCCCTCCCCCCTCGACTCGGAACAGATGCTGTTGCCCGCCCAGCGGAAGCGCTATACCTAAGTCAGGCCTGCCAGTATACACAGCATTACCTTGCTATCACGCTATTCCCACGCTACCAGTGAAGAAACGTTTCCTTGCGAACTGACAGAAAACAACTAAATATAGCAATAAAAAATATGGAAGTTGTGGTGTACTACTTGATCATATTGTAATATTGCGGACTAAAAATATTGTTTATGAATAATTTTGATCACTTGTCTTTTGCTGTCATATACTCAAAAACAGTGATCGGCTTGGTAAATAAATCTTATTAAAAATAGTCCCTTTTACACAAATTTATGAACATAATGAAATATAATGGGTAGGACGTATACTTTTACAAGAATACCAGATGAAGTTGATTAATAGAGATTTAATAACTTTTATTTAAATTCCATGGGATTTATTTATAGTTAGAAGAACATATAAAAATCAGTTGACTCTTTTAAAGGACATCAAACAAAATTACACGAAATGAAAGCAGTATTCAAGCAATTACCAGTAGATAAACGAACAAAGTTGAGTATCTCAAGTAATGCAACTGGCAGAAGACGAGATTCTATTATCTGATTCGCATCAGCAAGGAGTCAACGGGTTCAGATTTAGGATTGCGGCGGATGAATTTATAAGTCGAAGGAATTACCATATTGATATCTTACGTTGTCAGATTGAACTCTATGTTGGTTCACTACGGCAGGCACAAATACTCAAATATTTTAATTAGGATCAGATAAAACTATCTATGAAGTATTGAAAACACATGTACTACAACTTTCAGAGATGCTAGTTCATCAGCAAGTATGATGTTTCAAGTTCTAAGAGCTATGCAGTGACAAGCTCGTAACAATGCAAGTTCAGTAGTCGAGAAAGTCAGTTGATTCGTCTGGAATGGTAAGTCGCTCTTCTTTCCTTTGTTGCTTGCTCTCGCCTTCTTTCCCACTAGTCGGCTCGTCCTGGCCGTGTTGTACAGTAGATCGGCCAAACGCCGGAAGAAAACCACAAAAGTTATCAACAGTTATTAACAATTTCTACCTGTCTTCCCATTCGCTACACGCCTTCTTCCGTTCCTCCCACAAGTTCCAACAATTTTTCATTGGTTCATGGTTACACTTGACCGCTTTCTGCCTTTAAAATCTTTATTTTGCCTATATCACTCGTCAAGTCGCAACGTTTCACGACACCTCTGTAACTGGGAGATCCGCCAATCTGCCTCTACGTCACGCACACACACAAACATTGTCCCGCCTCTCGTCATCCAGAATTCACCGATAATTTTGAATATATTGCATGTATTTATTCAGTGTACTAGCAGCAACTAGTTCAGATTTCCGGCTAGGGCGCAAGGTCATGTAGAGTCGTACACAGCCCATCCAAAGCAGTTCAGCGATGCCGAAACAGACACAGTCCGTTACACAGTTATATTTATAGTGATAGCTGCGATGAAGCTATTATTCGGAGGCTACTTTACTTATGTTTTGTATTCATTCCCATCTGAGCGAAAATCGGATCCGTTATGGATTCACTCATTTGTCTATCTGTCCGACCCACCCTAGGAACTTCTCAACTCTTATAGTAAACTGTAGCAGTACACTTCTTTAGTTCTTACTAACATTAACAGGATTTTAAAATAAAATTTTGAAAAACCTTGACTGGCGAAAATAATTGATAGGAGCTTTAGTTGCAAGAAACTATGCCCCGTAGATGGTCTTCATGGCTATAAAACAAAAGCTGGCAACCAGCCAACTCTTAAAATGTTCAGATATAATTTCTTATATTGTTCGGAAAATTCTTTCAAAATTTACAGTAATTTATAGACTGCTAAAGTGTACAGGAAAACTATAGCGACCTTCTGGAGTTTAAGCTTTTATGAAAATAACCAAGGAAGTGACTTTAACGAATTTTATACTCGAAGTAGTTTTTCACACATCCGATTTACATGAATCGGATAGAAATTCAATGAGAAGGTACCTAATGTAAATTTTCAGAATTTTCGCTTATATTGATTTTTAAACTGAAATCTTTTGTGTTTGATTTATATACAACATTTGAAAGACAATTTTACGATACGTATTAAAAAATAAATAAATAAATAAAATAAAATAAAAAACATTAAAATAATTATTTTTTAGAGGGTTTTACTTTTTTTGGGGGGGGGGGAGGAGAGGGTTCTTTCAGTTTAATGCACAATCAATATACGGAACACTTAACTGGAACTTGACAATACTGTTACATTATAAATATTTGTTTCTTATGTATTATTGAGTCCGCTCCGCACTCCTTGACACCGGGTGTACTACTTGACACCCTTAAGCCGCCACCATGTATTATCACTGTCCTATGTTACCTTCAACATACTACTTGCTTCACCCGTCCCCTGTCTTAACACTGACTCATACCAATCTTCTTGACGTATCAGTTACGGTAATTTGAACATGCGAATGTGCTTGCCTTATCTGGTTCCCTTGAAACACACTCTCATTTAAGGACCTAACGAAAATTTCTTAGCAAAATTTCCTTATTTTTGTGTACATGCTCTACAATAAGCCTCATTAATAGAAACAAGTATATGTAAAGCCGGCCTCAGTAGCGTGGGGGCTAGAGTCCTAGCTCTATGTGCAGAGGGTCGCCGGTTCGAGTCCGGCCGAGGGCATGGGTGTTTAAGTGTTGTGTGTGTGAATGTCTTGTCCATGTCGTAGTGCCCTTGTGATCACACGTAATAGCAACAGTGTACTCTGGAGAAACTAATACACTGAAAGAATCACATTTAGCTGGCTTTGCGAAGTCAGTAGCCGAATGACATAAAAAAAAACATACAAAACCTTTGCCTACCATTTACCCCATGTTTCCGTATAAACCAAGTTTGCTATCAAGTGTTACAGCAGCCGGCCTCGGTAGCGTAGGGGCTAGAGTGCTAGCTCCACGTGCCGAAGGTCGCCGGTTCGAATCCGGCCGCGGGCATGGATGTTAAGTGTTGTGTGTCTGTGTGTGTGTCCTGTCCGTCCTGTGGCGTCCGCACTTTGAAGACTATATAAACACTGGATTTAACTGATTCACTGGAAGCTTTAATATAACACATTGAACTGGCTGTATGGCCTCAGCTGCCAAAAGCCATTTAAAAAAAAAAAAAAAAGTGTTACAGCAACATTCGACGCCATTTTCCTCTTCAATGCCGTAGTTTGTAGATCTGCGCTATTCTTCAGTTCTTTTTTTTTTTTTTTTTAACTTGATGTCGCCCTTATACGTTTGTGTTCCGACTCATCTCCTGAGACCTGTTGAACATGGTGGTAATTTCGGCCGTAACTGTCGAAATATATATTTTCTTGTTTCTATAATAGGCCTACTTTTTAGTAGCGTCCTAGTTCCATCAACTTTTGACAGTAACTGATCATTCTTCCCTATCTCTCTGTCTGTTAAGACACCGCATTTCGAAGGTTACTAAGTTTGTTTTTCTTTTGAGGCACAGCTACAATTTACTCCAGCTTAATGTTGTCTCAAGCCTCTTTTTCTTTACCCTTCTCCAGAGAGCTGTATCCCTCGTTTGTAATGCCTGCCTTTCTTGCTGTTGACCTCCGCGTGGTCTCTCTGCAGGAGGAGCTGGTGTTCCACAGCGAGGACTACGGCGGGGGCGGGCGCCTGACGGCCTCTGTGGAGCCGGACCTGTGCGCGGGGGACCTGTGTCTGCTGCTGGCCGCCAAGTCGCTCGCAGCCAAGGACCCCAGCTGGGCCGTCGTCGAGGTCTTCACCAGGCTCGGCATAGGTAACACCGCACGCCTAAGTTCATTACTATAGTCACTAATATCTGATCTATAACCAGATCCACTTCTTCACTATATCCAAGTATTCTAGATTAAATGTTAGGCTCAAAGATCGAAAACGCTCAATGAGTGAAAAAAAAAGACCACAAATTGTAATGGTTTCTTTAAAACCACCACAACACGTTATTTACGTTGTGGCACTAACAAAAACAGCCAGAACGCATTGTGTCTTTCTCAAAAAGGCCACAACACGAAATTCGCGTCGTGCCTCTCATTATATTTGACCACTACGCATTGTGGTTACTAAGAAAAGACACAACGCCTTCTGAACGTTACCTGATGCAAAGACAACACGACGGGCAGGTTTTAAATACATATTTTGAATGTTAATTAACAATTAACACAAAATGTCATTTTTTGCTTACGGTTTTACGCCACGTCGACGTCGAGGTCATTAGAGGCGGGAAAAGACTGAGGGAAAGGAACGGGAATCAATTCGGCCATAGCCTTTTTAAAGGAACCATCGCGGCATTCACCTGGAGTAATTTGGGGAAACAGTGAAAAACTCAAAACTTGATGGCCGGACGGGGATTCAAACCCGAGTCCTACCGAATGTAAAGCCAGAGCTTTACTTCTTGGTGATGTGATGGTAATACTTTTTGTAAAAATAAAAAAACTCTGCAACATCACTGTTAATTTCGTTATCAATTTTCTTTATTTTAATAATTTTACTGTCAACTTATATCAGACAATGATTAAAGGTGAAGAAACGATAATTAAAAGGGTGTTTTATTTTCTTAACTTCACCTGATTATTAATTAACATTCAGAATATGTATTTACAACCAGTGTCGTGGTTGCATCAGCTGTCGTTCAGAAGGCGTTGCGGCTTTTCTCAGTAACCACAATGCGTAGTGGTCAAATATCAAGACAGCCGCGACGCGAATTTCGTGTTGTGGACTTTCTCAGATTGTCACAACGCGTTCTGGCTGGTGTTTTTTTTCCAGTGCCATAACTCGAATAACGTTTTGTGGCTGTTTTAAAGAAACCACAACGTGTTGTGGTCGTTTTTTTGTTCACTGAGCGTTTTCTGTCTTTGAACCTCACATAAACACAATGTATTCTCTATTTAACCCTTATATAGTTCTAAATTTACTGCGACCATAAAACAAGATTAACAATCCCGGTAAGTGAACATTAATGCTCTGGTCTGCCAATCGGAAGGACATTTCAATCCAGCCATCCAGAGTTCGGTTTTCCATGGTTTCCCGAACTTACTCCAGGCGAATACGATGATCGTTCCTTGTCTCCAACTATTTCACGTCGCTAATAACCTCTAAGTCGACAAGACGAAAGGTCATAAAAAAAGCAAAACGAATAGCTGATTTACCCCCCTAAAAATAATTTAACTTGGTTGGGAAACATTGTTTTTACCCCCTTTTAGTGGTAAACAGTTTCCTATTTGTTTAATCGAAATTCAGTATTTTTAGCGCATGAAGGAACGAAATTTTTGCTTGCCAACCCAAGCTTAAGTTGGGTATTTTACCACTACTATAGGATTTTGCACAAATAAAAAAATTAGCAAGGATTTAAATTTTAGTGTGCATTTAACATGCTACAGAATTTATGAAAACGGTAGGGACAGGATCTGATGTGAGGATACTTACTCTTAAATTTCTATTTTTGAAGGAAAACAATGCACACAAAGCTTTCTTTTTAACTTACGTTTCTCCCGATTTTTGTGTTGGTTTTGTAGTGTTTAGGTGGCAATTAATAAAAGTGTGGAGGAACCACAACCGCGAAATATAGAGTAATCGTGTTGCGGAAATCGTGAATTTATACTCTTTTATGTGAAATATTCTGTAAATGGTTTCATGATATGTATATATTTTTTTCTGTATGAAACAGACTATTGACGGGGTGGAGCTATTTCACAACCTAAAAATATTACTTCTATACATGAATTACATTATTGCAGACTAAAATTTGTATACACAATAACGTGTCGCAAAATTATTGAAATCGCAGTACTGGTATGAATCCATTGTTGGGGTGGTTACTCCCCAATTTATATTTTTTTTTTCACAGAGCGCACATTAAAAATTTGGCAACCTTAGAGTCTAGGCTGCTATATCATATTGGAAAATTGCGAAAGTCGTAGCTGAACAGTTGTGGATCCCGTTGACTGTTTCGTGTTTGCCCTGCGTTCCTCCATAATGGTTCGAATGAGAGTGATGAATAAAGTTTCATCATTCATATGAGAATTTTTCTAAATTTACTTTTATCGATCTGTAAATGATCTTAGATGGTCGGCAGTATGATTCAATATGAAACACTAAAATTTTGGCTGAAGTCACGCGATAAACAAGCGGGATCTTCTCTCAAAGGTCAATGATCTTTCAATTATTCCCCATTTAGTTACTTGCCCAATCGCCTCCATTTCCCATATTGTGCGGTGGGCATGAAAAATGTAAGCTTATCCCGTTGCTGTGTAGTTTTTAGTACTAGTGCTTTTGAAATGGTCAGTTTTCATGTCGCTCGGATGTCCCGGAACACGCCATCGCAGTGATGCACTTCCTCGCCAGGTAGAAACAACGCGGAGCTTCCTGGGTTTCACCTCCACCGCAGAGGCGTAACACGGTTCACCTCTCATCTTGGGAGACGAAATAAAATTTCTGATTCTGTTTTAAAAATATTGAAATTTATTTTAGAATGTGGTTTTCACGCATAATTTCGGCTGTCGCTACGAACATGTAAAACGAGATGCCTAATGTACAGCCAACAGCGACAACCGTCTCGCCTGGATGGTATGCAACCATGACGACTGTGGTGCGACCTTAGTTGCCTAGCATAAGTGTGCAGGTGCAACGTGGCTGGAAATTTACAACGGCCAATATAAAGGAAGCATATTCCTATTCGCGTAGAATGACACTAGAAAGATATGGGAAATCAAATCTCGATTGTCAGACGGGAGATCGAACCAGAGTCCTCCTCAATGCCATGCCGGAAAGTTACATAACAGACAAGCATTAAGTTTCATATTCAGTGAAGAGCCTATAACAGTAGGAATGCATTCACATATCCTTATATCCTGGAAATATGATTACTTTAAAAAGTTAGGCTTAGAGTTTATTCTCGCATGTCATATTATAAGTACGAGTGCGGAATCCATTTTGCTAATTTATTTTTGTTATCTTTAATGCAGATAGAATTAGGTTTTAATATGCTGCCAGTGGTCCGCCTATTCTCTATTCGCGGACGACAGGTGGTCCGCGGAACACAGGTTGAGAAACAGATAATTACCGCAAACCACCCAAAAACAGTTACTTCGGGCCCGTATTCACTAGCTTTGACCATCTCTGCCAAATCTCAAGAAATTTTTGTCTTTAAATGTTTCAAGGCACGTGAAGAGGTGGTAGCAGCCGTAGACGAGCATCTGTTAAACATTCCACAATCGCACTTGAGGCATGGAATTCATTAAATGGAAAAAATTGTATAAATTACATTGGAATAATAATGGAATGTTTTAATTAAAAGAACTTCCTCTCACAGCCAGTTCTGGAGCTTTTCATCTGTGCGCTGCACTGTACGCTTCAAGGTCGTTTGGTGGCACAGTGTTTGTACGACCGCAAATACCGCCTCTGTCATTCTAAACCTAACTTAACGGTGGAACATTCTGTGGCGTTCTTTGTTACGATGGTCGATTTATTTGTGTGATGTGTGTAGTATTTGAGGCGATATTTGCAGACAGTCGCAGCATACGCGGTTCGAAGGCCCGGGATTTGAACTTGACGCGTTGTCCAGTGTGGCGACACTAATACGCGCGCTTCCATACTGGCCAGCATTCATCAGATGAATCTTCTCTGAAGATGATAGGTGAAAGTGTTAGTCTGTTTGCGAAACTGCATGCAAAGAGAACACGATATTGTCAGCGGTAAGAAAGGTAAACGTTTCCATATATTGAATTTCTGACCGATGGATCCTGAAGAATAGCTCGGCCGCCAAGTCTCAATTTCCATTTGCTGGTTTACTGCCTGTCTTGTGGTTGTGCCTACAGTTATACCTGGAATCCACACCACGGAGCGTCCTTCATATGAACAGAACCATCGACCGTATAAACCTTGTTTGTTCGGGATTTGAACCCGGTACCCCTTAAAAGCAACTGCTCTACCACTGAGCTACCAATAGTCGACGGTAGGAAGTGTTTCCTGCGTTCCGACTGTGTAAACTGATATACACAAGTATTTCCCAGGTTATTTTCGTCGTAGTTTTTTCAGGAAAATCTTTGCGACACTTGGCGTTTGACGCAAATACCTAGCGGACACCTGCGTGCTCAGCTATTCAGGATGGGCGTGGGAGAGGAAAGACAAGGGACAAGAAACTTCTGCAACATCATCGTTATTCATAGATCACAGCGAGCGGCCTGGCAGCTGGTCTATCACAGCCTCGCCAAACAACCTGTCCCGCCACAAAGGTCTACTTTATGTCGTAGTGTAATCAGTCTCCGCCCGTGGCTTTCCATTGTTTTCCCCAGCGTATCCAAAATTTTCGTTTTACTCAGTGAATGGGTGACTGTTTTCCTGGAGTGTGTTATGGTTGAGAGGTGTGATACGGTGCCGAAAGACAAGAGGCCGACCACAACCGATGGACCAGTCACCAAGTCTGGTGGGTGAGCAGAAACACTCGCGGCTGGCGTTTGGGAAGATGCCGGCGATTCAGGTTTCGTTTTCCCATGTTTTTTTGCAGTCGACAGTGACGTGTATTTTCACAGCCCTGTTGTGTGGGGTTGATATGTTTACTAGCAGTTGTTCATGTATATTTCTCGTTCCCTGTTGGTGAACCCACGAATGGTAAAAATTGCTCCCACTACCGGGCGTGGAACCAGCTATTCCCCTATAATTGGTCATCGCAGACTAGAGAAACATCAGTTTGTATTTTGGTTCTTGCCAGCAGGTTACACTTCAGTCTGAAGTGGTTTACATACATTTGATACGTGTGACACCGTGTCACAGGTCACCGTTACTGGTATATTCTTAATGACCATGAGTGACAGTCCGTTCTTCTGCAAGAATCCGCTGTAGACCACCTCCTTAATGTTTTTATTTTTTAAATTTGCATTCGGCCTTGTAGCCATTCACCCAGCAACTGTGTTTCTTTTACTTCCCAAATGTGTATTATTCTCGTATTATCAATGATGAGAACAAGTGACAAGACAACTCAGGAGGGACACAACACTTAATTAAAACCACCACTCGAACCGGCGACCCCTGCAACGCGAAGCCAGCTCGCTAGCCCCGCGCTACCGAGGCCGGCAGACCACCTCCTTCAATAAAACCATATCACTCACGTTGAATCCGAATGGTAGGATGAAACCTGGATATACATGAAATAACTGCTCTGACGTCAATCTTATCGAACACATTTTAGATGCCTTCGAAACAGATATTTGAATATTAACAGATATTTGAGCTTTGACCCCTTTCTCTCCCATCATATCATCGTGAACTGTCAACGTTTCCAATGCTTTACAATGTCCATATCGCTGCCATTATCAGGGTAAAGGTTGGTTCTACATGGTACTCTAATTCAGTAGCTCTTCGTTAGTGTTTATAGTATTATTCACTGGAAGTTCCAAATTGACAGAGTTCGTTTCTATGGTAGAAACCTAGCCTCAGCTGGACGTGGTTGACTCTGGTGAGGAAGCGATAACGTTCTGGCTCTGTTTTCGTAGGTTTTATTGAGTCACTCTAGTTCAATCGTGGAATCATTCTTCCATCAAGACAATGGACGTTTAGCTTTTCTTTATGTTCGTGAATTTCAATAAGAGCTCCAAAATTAGGTGATTGTGGTCGCAGTGAATATCCGCTCACATTTACGTTTTACAGTCTAAAATTTTGTTTCTTGCTCATTGTAGCGTATACTTCTATTTAGATGCTTGTTCTGCCCACGAATACATTTTTTGTGTATAGTATTTATTAATATATAGCCCCTAATCACGTGTTCACATTCTTTTCCATAACCCTGAAGTTTCCTAGAAAATTGTTTCTCTTTGTTGTCACAGCAGTCCTTCGCCCATGATTTGTGTATCTTCTACATCTAGACCTAGTGTTGTAAAAAAATCTATGGAAAAAAAACCAAGTTTTTTTCTGGGACACGTTTTTTTCATAATTACTAAATCTCAAATTTGTAAGGCATTTATCGTTTAATATGACTGTTTTAGAGTTTATGCTAAGTACTTATCTTAATTTTTAAAACAACTATATTTTTCTGGTTGAGTAGAAAAGAAAATTACGATAATATTGGCAACATTGACTGAAGTTTTCTTTTAGGAAGGGGGATTTTCAGAAGAGGCTAGGTTGCGTGACAAGGAATTCCCGTTCCCCTTTGTTTGGATTGATACTCGCTATTTAAACTGGTGCTGCCAGCCCTACGAATTTATCTGTAGACCTACGGATCTTTTCAAAAAAATTCGATTTTTGTGTATAATATTTCTTTTACAACTGGTGACAGACTTTCTATTTGACACGCTTTCCACCTCTTTCGTGGCGCTGTTTGTTGCTGTGTATTTATGAGTAAATTATCATTTAAAAAATACGTCACATGGTATGGTTGGCGTAAAAATTAGACTTTATTTACAACGGAGACTCAAAGTAAAGATCTCTTGACTGTGAAGCCTGAAGCTTTGTAACTTAGTACCGTTTATAAAGCGTTAAAATCTGTGTGTTTGATATCTCAAGTTAAACGCATGAAATTCCTAAAGGACATATTCCCATCAAGTTGTTAAAGAGAAGGTATTCACACACTAGAAATAAAGTTAGATCCTGAATCAAAATGGTTTGCGGGACTACGTGGGGAATAGCCACTGGATTACGAACCCACGGTCGTTGGATCGAACATTCTTAAATAACACCGTACATAAATAAACGTTATATCTCCGAGGCTTTTAGTAATAATTAATTTAGTGAAGCATCGTGGTATTCCTTAAAATCAATTTTTTTAAAAAAATACCAAATATAAAATTAAACATTTTTATATGGATTAATGAGAAGGTAACTCTACCACGGCATCCGATTACCAATTTAAATTAGTTTAAATAATTATCCTTTTATATTAAATGCCTGCCTGTCCGATTAAGCAATTATGATGTACGCGGCAAACTTAATTATTCCATTTATTTTAATTAAATGGTTAATTCAACTTGATTAATTGTAAACTATCCCATTCAATTAGATTTGATTAAAAAGCGTTTATGATCCAGAAGTTCCGTTCTTATCGCCAAATGTTAACGCGTCGTTAGTAATTCCACTATTGACTGAGCTCTAGTTCAACATAGGTTAATGACAACAGACTGCGGCGTGCTTTGTGTTAGGTTGGCGCACGTGCAAGCAATTAGCGAACTTGTAGACACCAGCAGCAGCAGGCGCCGCGGGCCACCACGTGGGTAGTCGGCTGAGGGGCGTCCATTAATTACGTGAGGTGAAATGGGGGGGGGGGCAGGATCCGGCGAAATCACACGAAACCTCACCAAGGGGGTGGGGAGGGGGTCAATGGAAATCTCACTTGTGGTTTAGAAATTCTTGTAGGATCGTAGAGCTACAAAAAAAAACAAGTATACAAATGACGCGAAAGTCGAATTTAGGGGGTATTTCGTCCAAAAGTGGTGTTACAGCTGAACAAAAAAAGGTTTCAAAAAGTTACGAGGTTGATCAGTAGAGGGGGGGGGGGAGGGGAGGTCTCCGTCAAAATCTCACGTTATTTCAGAGGGGGGGTCCGACCAGATCTCACGAAGTGTCACCAGAGGGGGGGGGGGGGGGAAGGGGTCGGGAATTCCGGAGAAACACATCACGTAATTAGTGGACACCTCCTAACTAGATTACAGGAGGGGGCGCGCACGGATGACTGGCAGTTTCACCAGTTACTCTAGCACAACCTACACGAGATTAAAATCAATCGTACGATCACTGAAATGTTTTGTTTGGAATGAAGCTTCTTTTGCATCCTTGGTTGAAACTCTAAGGAGTAAATCCGTTGTGTTTCAATTACGGATAGCGCCCAAATTATCGTCTAATTTGTCTTTAAACCCCATAGATAGCTTTAAAAAAGCAGGATGGCAGCGTGCGATTGAGTGAAGCCAAGTTAACGAGCGTGGCAATCACACACGAAGGCGATATGCTGTATAGGAACGCGTGTGTATAAAATAACCCTGATTAAAATAACAGCCCACAGAACGAAATTGTTCTCTGCGTTCTTCACAATGTAAATTCGTCGTTGCCTGAGGCGTCCGCTAGCAATTCGACAAACAGATACACCTGGTATTTACACAAAACAACTTTTGGAATAATTCAGCTCAAATTAACGAAAGAGTAATTGTGAACGACAGTGAAAGAATAAATGGGAACAACGCTTGGTTATACCGGGAATGTTGGCTCATAACTTGAATAAACAGACAAAATGGAAATTATAACTAACAAATGGATAACTGAATGATAAAACTACGTAAAACCGATGCGTCTATAACTGTTAAAAAATCAAAATATAAGAATAAATACTGTAAAGTGTTACAGAGTAGTTGTGAGAAGCAATAACGGAAACGAAGAACTTGGCGTGGTGGGTGAGCGGTAACGCTCTGACCTCTCATTAGGATGACGCGGGTTCGAATCCCAGCCAGCCATCAACATTTAGATTTTCCATCGTTTCCCCAAATCAGTCCAGGGATGGTTTTGAGGGGCGAATTTTTTTCCATTACTTGCCCCTAGTCCTTTCCCTATTCTAATGGCCACCATGTTTAACTGTTAATGTTTAAATTAAGTTTTGTATGACTAAATTTATATTTCTTTAGTAAGGGATTAAAAGACGTGTGTGTTTGTTGAACAGAGCGGTCGCTGGAGGACCACGAGGAGGTGCTCTCCGTGCACAGGGACACTGTGCCCTTCGGCCACAACGAGCCGAAGAAGTTTGTCTTCCGGAAGGACTTCTCCAAGTACGAGTTCTTCCACAGCCCACAGGTACGACACTAACATTTAATAATGTGATGGGTGAGAAGAAATATTGCGGAAGAGTGTATCAGAAAGGAGGGTGGGTCAAATTTTAAGACATGTTTAGTTGATTAAGTTGGTAGTGGAATGGTTTATCCAAGGGAGGGAAAGACAAATATCGGAAAATATATAACATATAACTGAAAAGAACGTTGTAATAGCGATTTCATCGTCCATGTTTTTACTGTATTTCTTCCAATTCGCTTTGTGTACATTCCGTTCACTGTGGGGAAGCGGTGAGAACCCATGAATAATTGTGTACTTTCGAGTAAAATCTGTGAATGTCTAATCAGCAGAAGGTGTGGAAGATCAGTGTGCCGTCGTTTAGAATTGTAAAGCTGAATTCACAATTGTACCTAGAATGCGTTTGCACCAAAGTCATTGTTTCCGCAGCGCCAGTTGGTCTGATGTGGATTGTAGTCTCCACACATTGATGGCTGTGGTCGTGGCACCTCTATGTCATAACTGTTTTGTGTGGGCAGTAGATAGACGCAGTTGTGAATTCTTGTATAACGTACCAACCCTGCTACTACAATTTAGAATCTCCACTCGATCGCATTGTTGGGGACAGTGGCGTAGCTCGGTTAACAAGGGCCCCGGTGAAAAAAAATGTGGGAAACCTCTTCTTCTTTTTAGCTCTACCAGCTCCATGAGCTATGCCCCCCCCCCCCTTGAGCTTGTGGGCCCCGGTGCACGGCACCGATAGCTACGCCACTGATTGAGGATCATTTTTGAGTGGTGATAAGTTTTAGCCCAACTTTTCCGTCATCTCTTCTAATCGATTGTGTGATAAATTGGGAAAGTGATACTTTTCCTGGTTTGATCTGTTTCTAATTTGACTGCTACTGTATTTTCTGGCAGCGAAGTTCTTGCCGTAAGAGGGTGTCCATAAAATACGTGCTCGGTCTATGGGGAGGGGGAAGGGGTAGAAAGCTGCGCTGGGCTATGTCGAGGAGGGGGGGAGGTGGTCTGAGCCAAGCCACGTACCTTCATGCATATTATTTGTCGTAGTTAAAATAAGGTACAGTACACACCACAGCATGTGAATATTTATTTTCATCATTTAATTGTATCCGTATATAATTTAGAGATTCTATATACTGACAGAGCTGCACATGCATAGCGTTGGGTTGCACACGGCCGGCGCATTTGAACTAACCGACTCTCGACGGCTGATTACGATTCGAAATACATTAGACATGTTGTACGTAGACTCAAATTCACTTACAGATGTCGCCAGGGATTTTCCAAGGTAATAACAGTTTGTATCGTTTTTAAAGTTTGAAATAAAACTGTTTTGATTACGATCACCCGCGTGCGACCAAACCGCTCGTTGATAAATTAATTATAATTTGTGTTCTGTTGAAGAGTTATTTCAAGTTCAAAATGTGACGCTGTACAATAAACGTACGAGGCTTATCGAAAACGTGTTTTTCAAAGTTTCCACTATCCGAAGAGTTGATGAAATCTTTTAAGCAGATCAAAGAATCATTCTTTGGAAATGTAGAAAGAAAGGTGTCAGAACTACAGCAAAATAAAACAAAAACTGCAGCTCTTCTTAGCTTTTTTTTTTTTTTTTGTTTCTTACGGTAGCAGGTACTATTGAAAAATGACGATTGAGATAAGAAGAATGTTTTCGGTAACATCTCAAGAAGAAAAAGATCCTTGACTGTACCTGAGAAAGAGATTTTTCCCAACAATTGGTCATTTGCAGTAATTAATATACAATTAATGGTACTGCCATTAGAACTGTAGATTCCGCTAAATACCTAGGGGTAACAATTCGTAATAATTTGTCGTGGAATGTGCATATCGAGAATGTAATTGGGAAAGCAAATCGTATGCTTCGATTTCTAGGTCATAATTTAAAACAATGCACTCCGGAAGTTTAAATCGATTGCATACAAGTCACTAGTGCGGCCTCACTTAGAATATTGTTGCTCTGTATGGGGTCCCCATCAAAGGGATCAATGGAGGCATTAGAGATGGTCCAAAGAAGAGCCGCCCGATACGTGACAGGTATATATAGTTGGATGGAAAGCGTGAGTGCGATGTTGGAGGAGTTAGGCTGGGAAAATCTGGAGCACCGAAGGCGTTGCTCTCGACAGAAGCTAATTGAAAACTTCTCGACTGACATATTTCGGAATTACAGTAGACAAATATTGCTACCAGCAACATTCATATCTCTGAATGACCGCAAAAATAAGATAGAAATCAGGGCCAGAACCGATTCATTTCTGGACTCATTTTTTCCACGAGCGATTAGGGAGTGGAATAGAAAGGATTTCCCGGGCGACTAGACATAAAATCCGACAGGAGTAGCTTTCGATAAAGTACTCCGGCCATCCTGATCTGGATTTTCCATGGTTTCCCCAGAACGCTCCAGGCGAATGCTGGGATGGTTCCTCACAATAGCCCATGGGCGCCTCCTGCCATAATATCCCTTCCAAACGATTACCTTTCCGGATAGATGCAATGCTCCCTCCGCCACACACTTTTAGTGAAGCGTGGAGTAATAGTAATAGTAGTAATAGTAATGGCTAGTGTCAACGTTTCATTCAGAATATTTATAATTATAGAAAAGTACATAACGGAAATATCAGTTGTGTTCATTATATATGCAATAACTTTCTGTGAAGAGAAAACAGTATAAAATTTCTTCTGGAAGAAAGCTACGTGCCATAGGGAAAAGGGGGGGAGGGAGGGTGAGGAAAAGCCACGTGGGGCTTCGTGGCGAGGGGAGGTTCAAGGAAGTCCAAAATGAAGTCACGTGGTTTATGGACGCTATCAGATGATTCTTTGTTTCTAACAACCTCCCGTGCATTCAGCTGTTAAACCTTATTTTTAAAACTCCTTAAACATCTGTAAGACTTTAGCTGGATCAACAATCGAGGGAGTGGGACACGGATCCCATTAATTATTTGTATGATACTATTTTTGTGTTCAGTTACCTTCCTGGTATGTTATGTGAGTTGATTCCTGTTAAACAGTCCTCATCTCCCAGTCTTCTGGTGTTGCGTTTCCTGTGGCTCAGGAGAGAACGGGTTACGTCCTGCAGGCTCATGGGGTAGTTTCCTCCCTTGGCTGTTAGCACAATAGGCGTTTGACCCGTCTTGTAGCTGCGCGTGCACTACAAACTTCCGTTGCGGCTTAGGTAGAGCGGGTAAGGTTGTTTTGTGCTGGATCAGTGGGGCTGACAAAGATACTTCCGCATGTTTTCTGATAGCATTTTGTGCTTCCTTGAATGTGATTTTTATGTTGCCGGGGATCTTAGCAAACGCATGATCTTAGATGAGACAGTAATTTTAAAATTTGTATCACAACTTCTGTAGGACGAGACCGTTGCCGAACGCCAGAATTGAATCAATGATCAGCAAAGCTAAATTGTGGGCATCATAGGCAAAACGAGTTCAAACAAACTGTCATATGATTTTACAGCTACTGTTCAGCTAGCGTCATGCATCTTTAAAGAAACGCTCGGGAGAAATTCCATACAATTTCAGTTAAAATATCCCAACTCCATGTATCAGTTGTCTGTAACTCTGTATTCCATACTCGTAAACACAGGAGCGCCATCTTTTGTTGCACATCTGCAACTTTATAAAGTTAATTGAATGATATGGCCTTGCGACCTTAGTGGCAGGACTTGCAGTTTGACGTGGAATTCTAGTGCACTCATATGAACAAAGACAATTTCGTGAAAATTCTTGGCTACAGACGGAATCGAACACGCGAGCATCGAAATTCAAGGCGAGTGTCTTAACTACCGAGCTTCCCAGCATTCACTCGCCAAGGCTTTTACTTTATCCTTAAGACATACTTTATATTTTAGCGACGGCAAATGTAAAAAGATTTTATCATGAAATAAGAAAAGCAGATTGAAAAAATGAATTGCAAAAAGAAAAACACTGCCAGAAACTACGATAAAAACATTAGCTTTTAAGTAAATCAAATTATTGACCATATTCAAATTTAACTCTTAAAACTGGAAAACAGATTTTGACTGGTATGGTAAATCCTCTAAACTACAGTGTAGGGAATACAAATTGATGCTACATTTAAAATTTTGCTTGATATTGCTGTAATCAAAATCGTTTCTTACTTATTTTAGCTACTACTATGCCTTAGTATCGTTTACAGACAATAATTCAAATGTCGAATTAATACTTTTATCTCTGCAATAATACCAATAACTTTCAAAATAAGAATAAAATGTTAATTCAAATATTAAAATCTCAAATTTTATATTGGTGATTATAATGAAATAAATGATCGCATTGAATTTACTCCACAAGTTATAGATTTTTTCTCATATATTCGTTCCTTACACAGTAAAAAATAAATGCTGGTCGACATCCAATTAGAATAAGATTCCCATGTAACATTCGGGGATTACATTTCATAGATGCCATTGTGAGCCAGAGGGGCTTTCGATGAAGCGATTGCTGCCAACAGAGACACTAAAGAAGTCACTTTGGTTCGTTGATCGTGCGGGGAGATGTTTTGTGTTGTTTTTGTTGTTAGTTCACTGGCCATAGTTGAAAGTACTCTGTTGTGACAACAACGGAAGCTTTTGTTTCTGTAAGAATGCTATTAGACAATTTAGTCGAGCGACTATTAGTTACCAATCAGGCCGCTGTGCGGCGCCACGCGGTTGGTTTGTAACGCTGTGTAGTATTACAGGCGCCCGCAGAGCGGCGCTCGGGTCTTCTGTGGAAGCAACAAGAACGGATTACTGCATGTAGCTTCAAACCAGTGGTTCTCAACAGGTGGTCTGCAGGCAAAATATTAAAAATTAAATTAGAAATTGAATTAAAGATATCATACCGAGAAATAAATTAGGAAAATTGTTCACATTAAATGGTTACAGTACTCGTAGCGTATACGGCTACAAACGATTATTAGTTATATGCCAAAGTTTCTAAAAGCCATGAATATCTCAACGACATTCACAAATCAGGTGTATCCAAACTATGTGAATATGACCGCATTGTTACGAAATAAGTTTCCAGTCGGTATCAGACAGAGCGGCGTTCCTTTGAGGATCAAGTTGACGGCCATTTTATGAGGCCCTATTAAATGTAGGTAGGTGCAGGATAGGGGAAGATGGGTGTGTAGGGAAATTGCCACCGGAGCCTGTGCTCCATTGCAATTGCAATTAAATTAAATTAAGTGTAAGTCTGCAGTGACCGCAGTATGTGCTGACAACAACTGGTAGAACTGGTTAATAACATACACATAAGTAAAAAAGAGGTACGTAAAATTATTTCAGAAATTTTACTGGTCCTCGGGTTGGAAAAGATTAAGAAACGCTGCCTTAGAACAAATCGCGAAAAAGCCAGAAAGAGTGCGAACTAAAACCTAACTTTCGGCTTACTTACGCGTGGCATTCTAACGCGCGCAGCTACGTTGGTAAGAGAGATCGATGTTTCTCTGGCCGTTGAGAATTAATATAGTCTTCTCGGGTGACTAGCCGAGTGAGCAGGGTGTTTCACACGATATTTCGGAGATCGGAAACTCTGTCGCCATCTTTCACCAAAAGACCATAGGAGTCAGGTAGGTCGCTCCCTGTTACGAATTCCACGTCAAATTCTTGGTCCAACCACGACAGAGGCAAATTGTTGCTGGCTGAACCCTTATGGCATTATTATTATTATTACAGCTTTATCAATCTTTATATCAGGATGTAGTCTCCTTAAGCCAAATGAGTTATATATTGTATTTTAATTCTACATAGTTTTGTTGTAATTCCTTCCAGGCTGATCGATCTTGAGCGACTCTCTTCCAGTTCACGCCTGTAACTCGACGTATGTCTCAACCCCAGCGATCCGGGGGTCTTCCTCTTGTTCTTTTCAGGTTTCTTGGTATCCAATCCAGTACTACCGTAGTCCATCTGTCATCTTTTTTGTGAACAATATGAACGGCCCATTGCCATTTTTGGGTCATGACTCTTTTTAAGATGTCTGTCACTTTGGTTACTGAACGAATGTGCACGGCCCTTTTTCCTGTATCTTCGTGTAAATCCTAGCATTGCTCTTTCCATACTTCACTGGGCAGTTCTCAGTTTTTGCTTCATCTGACTGTTTAGGGTCCAAGTCTGGCAGGCATATGTGAGGACCGGTAATACATATTGTTCAAATACCTGGCATGTTTGATTTAAAAACTATGAAATTTCTTCCGTATGTTCTCCAGCCCAGCTTTATGCGTCTTTGGATTTCAGGCTTTGAGTCGCCATTCATGTTGATCAGTTGGCCAAGATAGATGTACTGTTCTGCAGACTCAATACCAGCTTTTTTCTTGTCTGCCTTGTCTTTGTTTTTTTCTGCCTATTTGTTTTGCATAATTTTGCTTTTTGACAGGTTTATTTTAAGACCCTCTTCGCTGCAAGTTGATTCTAGTTCATTTATCAATTCTTTTAGCTCTTCCAGACTGTTTGAGAGTAAAACTGTATCATCAGCGAATCTTAAGTTGTTGAGACTTCTTCCATTTATTCTCAACCCTCTGTTTTGCCATTGGATTTTGATATTGCCAACTCCAGGACTGATGTGAATAGAGTCTCCTTGTTTTATCCCTCTTTCTACTGGGAACTCTTTGGTGGCTTCAGCGATGCTGACAAAGGCAGTGTAAGTGCTTTAGATGTTATACAGTATGCTGATATAACCTGGATTCACTCCTTGTTCTAGGAGGGCTTGCATGATTGCTGAGTGATGGACTGGATCAAAAGATTTTTCAAAGTCGATAAAGGCCAAACAGAGTGGCATCTGGTATTCATTTTCTCGACTTATTACTTCGTGGATGACTTGGATGTGATCTACGGTGCTGAATCCTGACCTAAAGCCAGCCTGTACGATTGGTTGTACTGTGTCAAAGGTAGAACCGATGCGGTTATTGATGACCTTCGTAAACAGTTTCTAAATGATAGAAAGGAGGCTGATGGGGCGGTAGTTCTTAATATTGTAACGACTGCCTTTTTTGTGTAGCAACACAGTCTTTGCTTTGTTCCAGCTGGATGGGATATTTTTCTCTTCGAGGCATTGCGAAAATACCTTAGCTAGGTGTCTGTAGGTTTCTTCTCCAGTCAAATGGAGTACGTCAATGGATAGGCCGTCATAACCACTAGCTGATCCTTTTTTCATTTCATGCACTGCCCTTCTAACTTCAGATGGGAGGATTTCAGGAATTGGTGAGTCTGGGCTTGATGTCATTAAAGGATTTTCATCTTGCTTGCTGTACAAGGGCTGATAGGAGTTCCTGATACGGTCCAATACTGCGCTTTTGTCTGTAATACATTTGTTATCGTCGTATAAAGCTATTGTTTGCTTCTTATCATTAATCTTTGCTTTGCTTTCTTATAGCCTTTCTTGTTTTCTATAACTGATCTAACCAGGTTTTCGTTATATTTTTTGATGTCAGCTGTTATTTCTTTTCTAATGGTCTTGCACAGTTCAGGATATTCAGTTCGGGTTTTTTTCAGGTTTTACTTTCATTTTCCTTCGTTTATTTACGTTGGTTTATGTGCCATTGTTAATTTTACTTAACTTCGTGGTTTTAACAGTGCCTGCAATTTCTACGGCTAATGTGTTAATAGTTGATGCTAAATTTCCATTGGCAGTGGTAGCTAGTTTCTCCGATAGTGTGCGTTGGAAAATGTCTTTCTTTTCAGTGAGATTGATTATATTTACTGATGTTTTATTGGTTCCTTTTATTAGCTTCCGCCTTTCCTGTTTTATGCAGATCCTGAGTTCCTAAGTTTAGTTTGGACCAGCCTGTGATCGTTTCCGGTGTTGAATTGATTTAGAACAGTGACGTCTTGAACAAAATGTCGGCTATTGGACAGAATGTAGTCCATTTCATTTTTAGTTTTATGATCTGGACTTCTCTATGTCCACTTTCGACTTTGATATTTTTTTTAAAAAATGTGTTCATGACGCGTATTTTTGTGAGCTCTGCAAATTGCACAAGCCGTTCCCCTCTGTCATTCCTTGTTTGTATTCCGAACTTATCGACCATAGTGTCTCCTTGTTTCCTGGTGCCTACAATAGCACTGAAGTCTCCCATGATAAACTGGAAATGGCAGTCTTTGCCTCTGTCGTGCAGTGTCGTGATATCTTCGTAGAAAGACTCTACTTCATCATCTGAGTGCGAGGATGTTGGAGCATATACCTGCAGTATTTGTATTTTGTAGCGATTTGATAGTTGTAACACTACTCTTACTGCTCGATCTGAAATGCCTTCTATTAGTTTAACTTTATTTTTCACAGTACGGTTTTTCAGGAAGTCCACTCCATTTAGCTTTCTCAGGTAGTTTCCATAATGGCACAGGATGTGACCTGATTCAAGTTCGATACATTCTTACGTCTAACCTCACTGAGGCCCAATATCCTCCATTTGATTTTTTTGGAGCGCGTCTTCCAACTCTGTAAGTCTGGCTTTTCTTTTAAGAGACCTGGAGTTATAAGTGCATATATTAATTATTTGCTATTTTTCTATCGATGGTCTGGTTTGCTCTTTAGGAAGTGTATCTGCTGACATTAAAGTAGCCCCCTCCCGGAGAACCGAATGGGAGGCTGTTTTATCTCCGGATTGTTTTCCAATAATGCCGCTCATTGTAGTTGCTTAAAGGGGTGAAGCATAATCGCCACGCTTGCTTCAGAACGGATTGGCGAGTTCTTGAACAGCCGCCCACTTTGGGTCAGACGCAGGGTGTAGCCGCTCAGCTTGAGACAGACGCTACAATGGATGCACTCATTAATCCCCAAGTGCTGCCTCTTCCGCATCCCTCGCCGTACCGAAGTCCTTCTCCGCCAAGTGATTCGTTGAGGTCTTCTCCGTAGCCCTGGTAAGGAGCCCTCACAAGGTGGCGACACCGGGCCAAGGTTTTGTTTTTAGTCCTGGCTTGTGACAGGCAGAGCCTGTCTTCCCAGGTTGGCGGGGTTCTTATGGCGTATTCTGGCAAAAAATGCCTTGTGCGCTTTAATTTATAACTTGTATGGATAAAAACAAAGGAGTAATCGTGCATATAGGATACATATTTTTAAGTAGGACAATAAAAGGCAGCTATATTGTCTCTGAAGGCTGAATCCTTTTTATTTTTAATGATATGATCGATAATTTGAAATTTTCTTCTGTGTATCTGATTAAGGTTAGGTGAACATGTCTGTATAATATGTATTGCATTTATTTTTATTATAATTCAGCCTACTATCATGAACAAGGTATGTAAACTGCAAATTATTGGTTCTATGTCTAGTGGTGGTATGTTTCCTAAGATATGTTTTCCTTGTGAGGAAATGTGTGTTTACTATCAGTTTGTAACAATTCTCCCTCGTGTCGTAAGCAACATTTTCGGAAAACTTATTGTTATTATTGCAATGGAGAAAATATGCAACCTAACTACACAAAATTTTAAAATATCGTGTCCTTGAGGAGTTATTCCGGTACAAATAGACACATAAATCAAAATTTTGTTTGCACAACATTTGCATCCTTAAATTACGAAACGACTGTTAAGAAATAAATCAGTTTTCTGTAACTATCGATATACACGAGGCGTGTCCAGGTAGTAAGTTTACCGCACGTCCATAGATTACTTTTTCAAGATACTTTTACAAAATACGGGATACAAAATTCAAAGAATCATGATACGAGATTCAAAGTTGCGGTCCTCTTCCGGATCGGCGAGTGTTGTCACGGGATTCTTGAATCTTCGCCCATTACGAGTAACTGCAGTATGTTGCCGTATGAGCCGACGTAACGGGAAAAAGTGGTAGCCTTTATAAACTCTCTCTCCATGAAGGAAATGTAATCAGTGTATCCTTTATCTTTCTACTGACAGACATATAGTACTGTATGGCCTACCAACCATGTTGCAGCGTTTTGTTTCCATGCCGGTTTGCGTATCTTATCCGACCCAAGGATTTCCTGTATTGAAGTTCTGGGTATTGTGGTTCCGTCTGGTTGTGCCAACTTTGATTTGAGCCATATCCAGATGCGTTATATTACGCCGCACGAGAAGCGATGTTGAAGGCTAACTGTGTTGCCGCAATTGTGGCATCTGTCAGTTGCCGAGAGATGAATCCGGAATAGTTTGTCATTTGTCGGTATTAGTTCGTTAGTTGTTTTGTACCATTTAGACATTACCTCAGATGGGAGATTTTTACTAAAAATAGTTCGCCACACTTGGGGCCAGTTAGTGTCCGGATATTTTAATTCAGTATTGTTTTTTACAACCTTTAATAGGAGTCTCTTGTAAATGTCTTTTGTTTTCTAGGGTGGGGGCGGATCAGAGTTCGTTTGGAACTAATTTTTTTCTCAAAAATATACTCTGAGTTGATGTAGATTCTTCCCTATGTTTCCTATGTATACTGGGGCTATCGTGCATTGCGGTTTGTAGTGCCCTATGACGGAAGTGTGAAACTGGAGTCGTTGTTGTCATTCAGCTTGTCTATTGCGTGTATCAGTAAAGCTTTGCATTTGGCCTTCACATTTATGACTTCCAGACCTCCCTTTAGTTTTGGTTGTGTTAGAGTTTCGAATTTTACTTTGAATATGTCATTTTGGCAAAGGAACCAACATAAGGCTTTTTGCAGATTTTCCGCAATGGGGTCAGGCGCTGATAACAACTGGGCTAAATGACTCATTTTGCCTAGAATGCAGGTAGTTATCGTTCTTGATTTTTGCACTAACGCTCGGACCTGTACGGATGGCCCTCTTATCTACACTAATATTATAAATGCGTATGTTACTCTGTCCGTTACGTTTTCGCGACTAAGTGGTTAAACCGATCTTGATGAAATTTGACAAGGAAATAATATGCATCATTATCAGGGACTTTTTTTGGGTAAATAAAATTTTGTTACGAAATTTTGAAAACTAACCGAGCGGTGACAGACAGACGGAAAGCGTGTGTTGTCTCTGTAATGTCATATCCGTGACTCAGGCTTTGTTTCTCTCACAGTCTGCCTGTGTATGATCTGTTCATAAATTTAATGTACCACTAACAGCTTTCTATATCCAGTTCTAGTAATAAAATTGTAACAGCTAGAGAGCGTGTGTGTTGTCTGGTTGCAGCAGTTCTTCCCCGCCGACATGGTGGACTTGTCTGCGTGCTACCCGCTGCAGCCCAGGACGTCCAGCCCACTGGTCGACCCGCGAGCAGCGCTCCTGGTAAGCATTACAACTCATCTCTTAAGTGGTGCATGATTAGTGTTTTAAAAAAACGATTTTTTTCTGACTTGAAAAAGAAAGATGAAAAAAAAACTATGAAAAAATTACGTTTTTTTCTCATAACTACTAAATCTCAAATTTTTTAGGCATTTATCTTTTAATATGACTGTTTTAGAGTTTATGCAAAGTACTTATCTTAATTTTTAAATCTACTATATTTTTCTGGTTCAGTTGAAAAGAAAATATTGGCAACATTGACCGAAGTGTTTACGAACGGGGACTTCCCGAAGAGGCTAGGTTGCGCGAGAAGGAACCCCCGTTCCCCGTTGTTTGGTTTGATACTCGCTATTTGAACTAGTGCTGCCAGCCCTGCGAATTTATCTGTAGACCTACAGATCTTTTTTTTTTTTAAATTAAAAAAAAAAAACATAGGAATTTTAAATTTGCCTCTTTTTATTACTTACTGTGCTTTCCATATATTCGTATACTTGTTAAACTCTCAGTGTATAGTGATACTGAGTCATTAAATTATCAGTAATTATGAATCGTTTCTTTGCAACCGTTGGCGTAAACCAGGGGTCCCCAAAGTAGTCTATACAGACCCCTTGGGTTCGATAAGAGATCTTCCGGGGTCGATTAATACAGGGGGGTCGAAAGGGGGTCGATTAATACTAAAGGGGACCAATTAACCTATGTAGGAAAAAATAGGAATGCTCTACTAAAAGTCAGGTCAATAAGTAAAATTAAAGCTCATCCTCTCAATTCTCGTCTGTTTGCGAAATCATGTGAAGTAAATGATGAAACATGCGACAAGTTAAAACAGTACAACAACCGTATGGTTTTGTTCTATTTTTTGAGATATAATAATAGTGGAAAGTATCTCGTTTTTCTGTTAATGTCATAGGGTGGATTTTATACATTATTTCGCTGAGTTGTTATGCAGGCCTCCTTATTGCTTAGCATCAGAAATGACAAAAATGATTGAATGTTTTTATTAAATACTTGTGGGGGTCGACAAGAAGGCAAATATCGTATCAAGGGGTAGACGGGGTAAAAAGTTTGGGGGCCCCTGCGTAAACCAACGATTGAAAAAGAAATAAAGCTCCTATTTTGTCTGATAATAAATTTAAATTCAAACTTAAAAGATCGTAATATAGTATTATCGGCGCAGTTTTTATGCACAGCGTGTACTTTGATCACAATTTAAAATTGCAATCTCAAAATCTTTTGCGTACAATACTAGAACAACCAGTACAAGAAAATGTAACTATTTCTGAAGTTATGGATCTAGAGGAGTCAGAAGAAGAAACAGAAAATTCCGACACCGACCAAACTAGTGTTGGTTGTGCTGATACTAGTGAATGTGGTACTGACATAGAGGATGAATAAAATTATGTTACCTATATAGATACATTTATGAATCATTATGTAAGAGATTATATGATTCAGTAAGATTTAAAACACACATGTAAAATGTAAGTTCCGTAAATAAAACTATAATTTATCAAATATATTGGTTTCTGAAAGAAAAAAAAAGGGTGCTAAGTTTTTTTTCATGTTTTTTTTTTCACAAAGCTGAAAAAAAAACAACTTATTTTTCAATTTGCAACACTATGCATGATGACGTCGTATACAGTTTGCTTGACGCTGCTGTGTAACGGCAGGATTCCCACGCCTGCCTTCAGTTTTGTACTGAATCTAGCTGAAGACACGAGTGTGTGGCTTGAGCATTGCTTCAGGTGAAGGAAGGAAACAGCAGAATATCGCTAGATTTCAGACGTGTGGGTAGTCCACCGAGCACTGCTGACAACTTTGGCGGCGGTAGCTTGCATACTGCACGCAGACCCTCGCACTAGAAGCAGGCCGAATGCATAGTGTGCGGTTCCCTCCACCAAACTGCGTGTCCTTTTTGGTTCGCAAACGATGTGAGTTGACATTAGTTTACTCGGTGGGTAGAATCACAGTTGGAAACTTACCGAGCGTGATGGGTGAGCGGTAACGCTCTGGCCTCGCATTCGGGACGCCGGTTCGAATCCCCGTCCGGGATTTCAGATTTGGGTTTCTATGGTTTACCCAAATCACTCCAGGCGAATACCGGGTTGTTTTCTTCAAAAGGCCATGGGCGCATTTCCTTGCCCCAAGTCGTTTCCCGCCTTAAATGACCTCGACGTGTACGAGGCGTTAAGCCATAAACGAAAAAATGTTGGAAACTTCTGACAAGAACAAGGCTTGAGTGCGAAAATTGGGATCGGAGAACGGACAACGCTGGCGTATAGTCTGATACATCAGGTACTCATCCTAATACCAGTCGCCCTCGTGGATCTTCGTTCACGAAAAGTCGCGCCAAAAATGGTGAAGGTTAGCTGCGTACTGTGTATTTGCAGAGAAGGCATCGAAACTAAGGTTTAAGGTGTCGTATCTGATCTAGATCCTTGTTAAACATTTTTTCCCCCTGCGTATTTTCTTTTGTTATTATTTGTTGTTTGTGGCATTACAGATTCATTTATACCAAAATTCACATTTTTTATCAGAAGGACTCGCTAATTTTTTTAGCTATAAGCGAATCGTATTAAAAATAAATGCTTTCATTCAAAAGAATTTGTTGAAAAATATTCTTCCACAGCAACAAACACTTTGTTATTGAAGGAGGGTACATATGTCATTTAAATTTGTAAATTGCCGTTTTTCCGTTAATTTTTAACGATACGATATATACTGTATCCTATAAGATAGGCGTTCCCAAAGTTTAAAGTTCCTACGCCCCGCTTTTCGTCACAAGAAAAGTTCTCAAGTACCCGTCCCTGCTACAGTTTTATTATTAGAAACGTAAATGCCTGCTTCTCAATACTAACAAGTAACAAGTACTTGTAACCCTATGAACGTTTTCAATTCCAAGAGGTGTTGAAGGAGACTCAGTACTTGCGACAGTGTAGAGCTAGGGTATCGTCCACACAGGTGGTGAAGCTACCTCGCACCCCACGCCGCCCCATGTCCTCAGATCTCGGGGGTGAGTCCCCCATTTTGGGAATTTATCCTGTAAAACAATACGGGCATATGCAAGATGTGACGGAAGATATAGCCCAGGATTTTTCGTATAGTACCTACGCCTTAAACCCTGTCCCTATCTGACCGCTTTGGTTCCGAAGTCTTCTCTACACGTGTGCACTACGCATGTACAGGGTGGCGTGAAAAGAACGCATGGATTTGATTTGAGTAGTATAAATGGTGGGAGTGGAATGTAGGGGTGGGGATCTGTTGTTTTGTAGGTTAGAGCGTCCAGTTTCAGTAGCAATGGCACAGTGGTCCGTGCAGCATCGCTGTTGAACATTTTTTCAAAAGTAATGAATCTGTAATCACAGTTCAACGCCTTTTCCGAACACAGTTCAATGTTCCGCGGAATGGTTTGGTTCCTGATTGCAACACAATAATTCGTTGTGTTAACTCTTTTCGGAAAACTGGAAGTGTCATGAAGCAGAAGTCGTCTGGTCGTCCTCGTACGGTGCGAACCCCAGAAAATGTCGATAGAGTAAGAGCGTCTGTTCTTCAAAGTCCTCGCCGCTCCACTAGGCGGCGCGCTCCAACTCGTCGCTCGCTGCAGCGCATCCTGAAGGATGAGTTACTATTTCATCCTTACAAAATTATGATCGTGCAGAAGATTCACGAACGTGATCATGAGCAACGGAGACGGTTTTGTGAGAGAATGCTTGATGTTCTTGCTAACGATGATGTTTTTGTTTATGATGAGCGAAGAAGCTCACTTCCATTTAGTCGGTTATGTAAACAAATAATACTGTTGGTATTGGGCAGCAGACAACCCACAAGAACTTAGTCAAACATCACTGCACAGTTCAAAAGTGAGCGTTTGGTGTGGAGTTTCAAAAGTGGGAATCGTTGGGCCTTATTTTTTTTGAAGAGGTTGGTGTTAGTGTAACAGTGAGTTCTGAACGTTATGTTGTAATGCTACGCAATTTTTTGCGGCCACAACTTGACAATTTAGGGATCAACATGGCAGAGATGTGGTTCCAACAGGATGGATCCACCGCCCACATGGCGAATGATTGCATGGCAGTTGTCCGAGAAATGTTTCCACAACACGTGATCTAACATTTCGGCGATGTCCACTGACCTGCACGCTCGCCAGATTTGTCGCTTTGTGACTTCTTTTTATGGGGTTACTTAAAAAGTTAAGTTTACTGCGACAAACCTCGTACATTCAATGATCTGAAAGTGCAATAGGTGAAGAAATCGCTGCTGTTCCACATGACACTTTGAAGAAAGCAATGGATAACTTCGAAGAAAGACTTTTAATGTGTATACACGAAGAAGGCCGTCATTTGTCTGAAATTATCTTTAAGTGTTAAGTACAATTCATTAACTGGATAAATTACGTATTGTATTGATGTGAGTACATTTTCTGTGTCACCAAAATAAAACCAATTATAACAGTTTTAAATTCATGCGTTATTTTTGCGCAACCCTTTAAAATTTCACAAAATTCCTCGATTTCTGGTAAACGAAGACCCATCATACCTGACGTGTCAGACTAAATTGACGTTGATGGAACTCTGTTTCCGATTTCCGATACCTCTCCTTCCAAATTAATAGCATCCAGATTTGGGTTTTCCATGGTTTCCCCCAAATCATTTCAGGGAAATGCCGGGATGCTTCCTTCAAAAGGCCATGGCCGAATTCCTTCCCATTGCTTGCCCCCCCCCCCAATCCTTTCCCGTCTCTAAAGACCTCGCTGTTAAGAGACGTTAAGCAGTAAAAAAAAAATCCAAATTAATAAGATAACAGTGGTCACTGCAGTGAGAGAGTGTTAACAATATCTATTAGGAATACAATGGTTAGTGGCAGAGCAGAACTGAAGCGAGCCAGGGGAAGTACTGTTAAAATTTGTGGTTGTACTGTGTATCTCAGTCGTTAGGGCTTCTGACACGACTCAAATGACCGGGGTTCAGCCCCGACAAACTCTATGTAGCTGATTGTCAGACTCACTTAGCCTGAGTACTGTAAGGTAAAGAATGTTCGTAACGTAGCACTGATCACATCACCTCCCTCCTAGTGGATGGCTTGTCCCGTCACTGTGTTCTTGTTGCAGTCCGTGGTGGCCGGCAGATCTGAGCTGCCGCCCATCTTCGCGCACGTCTGGGTTCGAGAGTACAACAAGAGCGCCTGGACCAAGACCTTCCTGCTGCTCACCGGACAGGACCTCTACATCTCGCAGAAGGTAAACTACTTCAAAAAATACAATCTTTTTTTTTTTAAATCTTTCTTTATTCATTGATATAATTTTTTTTTCGCCTTCCGGTTAAATACACTTGTGCCAATGCCTTTTCGAGTCTCTCGAACTCAGTTTTCGATATGGCTTTAAGCTCCTTCAGCGTTATTTTTTTATGTCTTTTGAGTCGTCCTTTCAAGTTTCTTTTCAGTTTTGGTAGCAGGAAAAAATCACAGGAGACTATGATCGGCGAATATGGAGGCTGAGGCATCATGGCGATGTTGGTATTTGTACAGAAATTCAGGAACAAGCCGCGAAGTGTGAGCAGGTGCATAATCATAGTGCAGTTGCAAGAATTTGTTGGCCACACATTCAGACATTTTCTTTTAATTGCTTCACACTAGCGGGTAGAGTTTCCAGAAAGTAAAAGTTGTTTACTGTGATCAATGTTGCCAATTTAGCGATTTTGTCGCTAGATTTAGTTAATTTTGAAGCACGAAAGCGATATTTTTAAATATGTTATCGCTAAAAAAAATGGTGATTTTTAGTGATATTAAACATTGTAGAGTTTCGAAAAACTTGATTAGAATTGGGGTAGGTAATGCCTCTGCCATGACTCTGATAAATAATAGCGTACATAATATATTGGAAACGGAATATGGTTTACCCAATACAAGAAGCTGCTGGAATAAATACCTTTTTGGTGTTATCTGATTTTGCCATATCCTATCATTTTCTCACCCGAATGCCGCAGTAGAAAGGATTTTCAGTACAGTGAACATTCTTAAGAATAATTTTACAAACAAGAAAGCTGTAAATACCTAAATATTTTTATAAGGAATGGGTTAAAAATTGTGAAAAAACTGCTACAGTTACGAGCCTTCTGCTAATGTGATTGGTAAAGATGCTAAATTTTTAAATCTAAGACTGACGATTCATCTCATACTTCCACATCTGGAAGTTCTGCAACTCCAACGATACACCAAGATGATGAAGAAGAACTAACGATTGAGGAAATTTGATGTTGATTTTTAATACAATGTTATGTTTAATTTAATGGAAATACTAATTATTAAGATATTTTTATATTACTTACCTTCCTACTTTCCTTTATTTTATTTAGCGATTTCTAGCGATTCTTTTGGCTCTAAATATACCGCAATCTAATGATTTTGATACTCGGTCTAGCGACTTTTGTTTTCCTAAGGTGGCAACACTAACTGTGATACAGTACGCCATTGAAAGAAATCGTTTACATTCGATTTAAATTGACGATGACTAATTTAAATAGCTCTGGATTTCACTCAGCAACCCCCTCGAAATATTCATTCTGTGCTGCTTTTGATCGAAAATACTAAAGGGATAAAACAATTGTATGGCACGAGCGAAATGATATCTACCTTTATGATAGTGAGTCGGCGACTGTCCTTAATCATTTCCTTTAGTTTTTCATGATTTTTTTTGTCATCGGTTGTTAATGTTCTGGGAGGTCCAGGTCGCTCGTCATTTGTCTCCACGTCCCTCTTCAAAACATTTGTACCACTTGTTTCATTCGTAGAACATTCTCCATTTGCAGCATTCAAGATTTCAGAACTGGTGCTCCACTTTATTCCATTCTTAAAGCAAATATTAATCTTTGTTTCACTTTTTCTAAAAGTAAAAAATCACGTTATAAGGTTTCCTCCTTATTTATAAATTAACACAATTTAAATCTACAATTTAAAGTATCGGATCAGTACTACAGGATCTTTATTTATCATCTAAATCCATTACTGGGTTTAATACCACAGCTGAAAGTAGAGTATCTTTTAAAAGAAAGAAATTATTTTTCACATATCAACTCAAAAAGTTTATAACACTTTCACTATCCTCTTATTTTTTGGTACCCTGTTTACAAACATTATTCTACTTGAACACGATGGTTATAGTTCAGTGGTACAATTACACTTTTCCTCTGCATCTCGCTTATCTTTCTCAATATGAAACTACAGTTTTGCGATCCTCTCGCCAGGATTTTGCGACGTCTTTTTATATATGCCTCTTAAGCCGGTTTTTTATCAACACCTTTTCGTAACCAGAGATCTTTTTTGGTTTGGCTCGACGTTCTCTGACCTAGTAACTTGAATGTCCAAAGTTACTATACATAATCATATTTATTTAATAACTAAATATTCTTATAATAATAATTTTCGCAATTAGTGAGGTTGTGTACCTCACAACGTGTAAATAAATTGACACCCAACAAGCCGGATAGCGTTCTGGCCTCGCATTCGGGAGGACGGCGGTTCGAATCCCCGTCCGGGCATCCAGATTTGGGTTTTCCATGGTTTCCCCAAATCACTCCAGGTGAATGCCGGGATGCTTCCTTTAAAAAGGCCATGGCCGAATTCCTTCCCATTCCTTGCCCCCATCCTTTCCCGTCTCTAAAGACCACGTTGTTAAAAAGGGACGTTAAACTGTTACAAAAAAAAAAAAACCCAACAAGTGATTAAACGTCCAATGCGCTTTTGTTGATCATACCTAGTATGTGTACACGCAACGAGTAAACGGTGTTAATTTATGTTCTTTTTCCGTTCGATTTTCACTCCGTTTCCTCCAGCTTATTAACTTCTGTAACTGTTTTACAAAACTACGTTTTAATATTACCTGTCACTGCAGCATTATTGTATCAATCAAGTTGCGATGAGTGAAGCTGAAGTGCAAAGAAAATATTCGGGCAAGGTGTGGGTGATAAGGAAAGAGATAGTGGTGAAGTCAGGCCACAGAGCAGTATGTTTTGAGCAACTAGAATGGACACAATGCTTAATGAGCGTCTGAGGAAAGCTCTAAATAAGAAAACTGCACAAGACGGAATACAGAGGATAAACTAGAGACATTGATCAAGGGAAGCGAACGAGACAGTAGTGGAAGGGTAGGAGACGCTGAAGAGAGGAGCAGACCTGGCTGGAGCTGAAACTGCCCAGCATGATGATCATCAATGTGAAATCACATTTCCTCTTATATACCTTCTTGGTTCCCGCGTACTACATGTAATTTTTTTTACCGGAAATCCAATTAAATTGATGCAATACGGTAAAAAATGTAATCTTTTCACTAGTGACCATTTCTTAATTTATTTCACAGTATAAAGTTCCATTTTGGTCTCTCGGAGGCTGATATATGAGCAGTAACAGTTGGGGTTCGGGAGAACGTGGATTTAAATCCCGTCCCGACAATCCAGTTTTAATTTTTCATGGTTTCCCGAAAACACTCCAGGCAAATGGCAGGATGCTCCCTTCAAAACACCTTAGACGAATTCCTTCCCGTTTCTTGTCGCCGGCACTCTCCTGACTTTAGTGACCACGACAATGAAGAGGCGTAAAACCCGAAGCAAAAAAAAGAGAGAGAATCGTTTTTAGAAGGTTTAAAGAATTCTGGACATGTGTTATTATAGGAAAAAGGCAGGGGATGTAAAATTACTTCTATTCACTGATACGATGTATAACTTTAAAAAAATATATATGGCAATTAAAAAATAACAGTAGCTCTCATGTATGACTACCTTGAATGTGATAATAGTTGCACACCTCCTAACCTTTACTAATTAAATAACATTTTGGAGTTAGCGCGATCGAGTTAATGTCAGTTCAACCAGAAACCAACTTTTTGTTTTTCCCGGTAGCAAAAGTCGCCATGGCTATGACCTGGTCTGGTACTACGTATGATAAATGCTGGGAATGGCGAGATGTATAGGTGCTGCGTGTGAGTTGGTTACTGCTCTCGCGTTATTGATTGCATTGTGCTAAACTGAAACTCGTGTGGCTGCCGAACGTTAATATATACAATGTTGCTTTGTTTCTAGAATATTCGGATTTAGCATGGTAAGTAGCGATAAAATTAAAATTTCAACTAGATTATTACGAAGAACCGATTAAAATCTGATTTCACAACGGGCTGCTGGATCATTGGGTGTTCTTTTAAGAGCAAACTTACCGCACAGCCCAAAACTACACCCAGTACCAGCCTTTCTGTATGTTTGTCTTTTTGTTGTTATCAGTAGAAATAATCCTAATGATGCCTCTATACAAAATTTATCTAAAAAAAAAAAGTTAAATGCAGTACTGATAGTACAAATTCAAAGTTACGATTGTATTTCAAAGAATATCACACATAATACGTTAACATATTCTATAATTTTTATCCTTATATTTTTATACCTTACATTGTTCCCAAAGAACACTACCTGTTACAAAAGCCAAAAATGTAAATTTAGGAGTTCTTATCTGTCTTTGCCAGCACTTCTCTAAGCGCAACCTACGAATTTCAATAACACTAACACTTAGCAATAGCTTATGCCATGGATTAGTATATCTGATACTTATTATCCTTATGGGATGCACACTTCTGGAGGAAACTGCTCAAAATGCTGGTATTGCTCAACATTGAATTAGTTTCAATCTCGTAACACCCATGTTTAGTTCTCCTATTCGCTTATATACGGTTAAAGTGCACTCACTTTCCAACATTTGTATTTTATACGTGGTGATGGATTATTCAGACCGTACATTGACCTTACGGTGCAATTAAGAAAAACGTATTGATTCTTTTTGCCTTGGAATAGGTACGTGTAATTTTCTTACTGCCTTGTATAACGGGTTACAACATTGGCAGTACCATTTCAAAAACTGTTTACACAGTAGCTTCGTGAGCAATGGTGAATTGTGCACTATGGCCATTCATTGAAGTAATGGCAGATCAAGCGAAAGTGGAAATAGTTGGCGTGCGCAAATGTGTTAAAACTTTTAGACGCAACCTGAATTCAGTAGGAATGTTAATAAACCATGAAAAGGGGCCAGCACCTCTTTAATAGGTCTCCGGTGGATTAACGGCACAATTCTTAGGTTCTACTTTGAACAAGTCAGAGCATGCCTAGTACGAAATAATAAGACGATAGCTGATTGAGTGGCTTGTTGTGAACCCTGTAAGCTATTAGCCTGGTGGCTGAGTGGTGACGCACTGCCCTGGCAATTGTGAGGACGTGGATTTAAATTCCCTTGCGACCATCCAGATTTTGGATTTTCATGGTTTCCCCAAATCACTCCAGGCTAATGCCAGGACGGTTCCTGCAGGAGGCGATGGCTAAATTCCATTTCGTTCCTTCCCCGCAATCATTGCACTTCTCCAATGAGCTCGATATAAAACCATAAAAAAAAGATTCGTACAAAAATGTAACACTAAGGCGGAGAATGAAACTGGTGGAACGTTAAACAATGAACTGGCTGAAGGTGCTTCAGAAAATACAGTGAAGTGCTCCTTAGGGCCATGGTATTGTCAGGTCTCTCTTTCTGACGTTTTTGCTGCTGTGACCGAGCGTGGTGGTGTGAACGGTTAACGCTCTGGCCTCGCTTTCGGGAGGACGCCGGTTCGTATCCCCGTCCGGCCATCCAGATTTGGGTTTTCCATGGTTTCCCCATATCACTCCAGGCGAACGCCGGGATGCAGCCTTCAAAATCCTTCCCGTTCCTTGCCCCAGTACCATCGCACTTCTAATGATTGTTGCCGTGCATGAGGTTTTGTGCGTGCGAAGAGGAAACTGTAGCAACGGCGCCTGGAGTCATAGGCAACAAGGGAGCTGCAGTGCACACCGGGTTGCGCATCGCGACATTTAAGGCTGGTTTCACACGGGAGACACTGTGTCCTACCATTGAATCTCTAGACATCGCCGGAACACGGAACAGAATAAGAGCTGCTGTGTATGGCGCCACTAGCTTGTATGTCAGGTCGGTCGCTTTGCCCTCTAGCTGTTGGGACACTGCCTTGTGTCTCGGCCACCTACTAGCAATAAGTTTTATTAGAGCGTTCACACGAGACACTAGTTGCTCGCGATTTAACATGGAATGCTTTGATACTGAACAGTTCATAGAGCTGATTCGAAAGAGACCGGCTTTATGGGGTGTTCACACAGTGGAGTATTCAAATGAAATTTTTAAAAAAGTGCTGGGATTACATATTTTGTTTAATGGTGCAAAATTTCAAGGAACTGCCCGATGAAGATGAAAAAAAACTAAAATTTTGTAATTTATTTTTGATTGTAAATTTAAAGTTTTAAAATTTCCACAAAACCTTTTAGTAAAAAAACAAAACATTATATTCTATTGCATAGCCATGGAATATTGCCTTCCCCTATTAAAAATTCTGCAAATGAATCTTTGATTTCTTTTGGTTCTTTTGCTTTTACTATGTTGACTTTACAGAAATCAGTGAATCCTTCGCATGCGAGGATATAATCTAACATGAAATCCAAAATTTATTTTTTCATGTAATTTCTGAAATGTCGACTGTGATGTCAGGAAATAATGTAAGAACTTTCTATGAACTGCCACAACCTCACTAAACAATGTATAAAATGCCCCACTTTCTAATCTCTAACACATATTGGATGAACCCACAAGGTTGTTTTCGTTTTCTTATTTTTGAGATTGTTTACAATGCTTATTCCCGCGGCCAACTCCTCAGGTTCCATCATGCTGAATAAAACTAGTACCAATGTCAGTTCCAACAATCACTTTCTTTGTGGGTGAGAGAAGCAGGGGCTGTATGCCTGGGACGACGGGTGGCTCTTAAGAGGCCGCGTGTATAAACATTCAGTGCCGATATACTGAGTGTACTCTAAAGCTGCATCACAATGGCGTACATGACTAATTTCGAGAAAGTAGACAGTATTTTAGTTGTGCGTCTACTATAACCAAAAAACAAATATTATTTATTTAAAAAAAACAACGGAAAAATGAAAAATTGTGCATTTTTATGTGATGATTTGAAAGCGCCTGCAGCTGTCATGTCGGCTTATGTGACGTCACGTCTCTGGTCGTGCTGCTGTAGGCAACGTGCAGGTTCACTTATGTTGTTTATAAAATGAGTCCTACAGTTTACAAGTGATGTATAGTGGATCAGTGCGTAAATACATTATGTAAAAAAACACACAAATTGTTTATTTACTTTCCGCGCAAGGAAGATATGTGGAAAAAATGGCTAAAGCTTGCACGACGTATTCCCGGTTATTTGTATATAATATTTTTGAAGATTACTTCGACGTAAGTTTTTACTTAATTTTTTATTGTGTACTATGTACTTCAATATTTTGTTCTTTCTTAAACTTAAATTTTTAAATAAATGAATTATCACTTTCGAAGTTGAGTATCGTGTGTTTCCATAAACACAACGTTTTTACAATCTGTTGAATTTTTATAATCTGTTAAAATTACGTCGCTCATCTAGAAAATTAGTAATTCTTTTCAAAATAAATTCATAATTTTCGCAATGTTTCTACTGTTAATGAGTCTCTACTGTGTAATATTATCGAACTAAGCTTCCAATCATTTCTTTTATTATTAATATTGAATTATGTTGCATTTGTAATTATAAGTATCCTGAATAATTGTGTTAATGTTTGTAACTTGATTGGTATTATTATTAGGTTTCCACAGACTGCAGTTTGTTTAGTTAACGGGGTAGCATAGTATTGTTATATTCAAGTAACAACATTTGACGCTGGCAGCGCAGCTGGGCGGGCAGCGTTTCTTGCACTGGTCGCAGGGGGGGGGGGGGGGGCACTGTGTGTGTGTGTGTGTGTCGCCACTTGGAGAAGGTTGTATACCGCGAGTTCATGTTCTCTGTAAACAAACTAAAATAGCCTTTGAAATATATTTGAATGTTACACCAGTGTTTTAAAAGTCGTTTCAATGATCGGTGTTGATTAAATTCAGTAGTATTTCGACCAGAACAGTGAATTTGTTATTTCTAGACGATGTAATAATACTTTTCAATTTCTTTGACGGATATATGCCAGAAAATCATAAACGGTTTGTAAGGTTTAGCTATCTTTACCATCACAATTAATATATTATTTCATCTGAATATTATGTACTTATGTGCTCAGCAATTAAACTATATTTTTAAATTAATTACTGCGTCTGCTAATAGTGGTCCTATAAAACAGTATTTAACTTATAACAAGAATTCATTCTAGGCTATGTAAATTTCTGAAATTTATCCTCTAAACTTATTCTTAAGTCTAATATTCAAATACAACACCTAGAAATACTTCATTCTTATATAACTTTTCTTAATTTACGATAATAAGTGCATTTTCATCACACAACTACGCTTACAGTTTTTGAATACGTATACCTTGAGGTAAATTTTGATATTCCAGAATTCTGCCTATCAAAAATCACTGTTTTATGCGAAAAACTTTCCCAGCACCATCACATTAATTTTGGACAAATTAGTGCCGTTTGTTTTCGTAAATCCAGCTTCCATTGAAAATATTATTTGTTTTACGGATGGGTAAACAGAACTAAGTTATGGATCGACTTAAAACCTTAAATATTATGACGCACAGATTAGCAATAGATGCTTAACAGATGGAGCAAAACTGGAGCGTCTGGCACGCCACGTCACGCGCTCTGATTGGTGTTTCGCGACATATCACTTTTCTGCAATTTTACTTTATTGAAAATATTATGTTTATCGAGAAAATAAAGTTGATTTTCGGTGTTAGTACAACTTACTCTAACTTTTTAGTGTCAAGTACCCTCTTACTGTCATCATCATTAGTGCTCTTCATTAAGGTAGATTTTCACATGGCATTTCTCCAGGCTTTTCTGTCTTCTGCCCTTTTCTTCATGTCCGTTTCCTTTGTTATCTATGATCTTGTACGTCCCTCTTCCTCTCACTTTCCTCCCACAAACTAGTCCTTCCAAGGCGTCTTTTAACAAGCACTTCCTTCTCAACAAGTGCCCATCCAGTTCTTCCTTCTTTTTGTTATGATGTAGAGTAGTTTCCAACCCTTTCCAGCACGTCAGCAATATTCACTTTTTTTATCCAGCTTATCCTCTCCCTTCTCCTTTATTATTGTTCCGAATTCTAATTCTCTTCTAATTTCTTGCATTCTAATTTCTTTCTTGGTCCCCTGGAGGTCATTGGTAATTTCACTGTTGATTTCTTCCGGCTTGTCTATCCTTGATGACTCTTCCCATTTATTTCTTTCTTTCTACCAGGGTTTGAAGTTCGCTCAACATTACATTTTCTTGTTCAGAAATATGTTCATATACGCGTCCAAACTGGGTATCCATTGTGGAATAAATCTGTTTCCCACAGTCGTAACGTTTGCTGGTGATTCTTAATAATATTATCCATCTTCAGTTTAATCTTGTTCTGTCCTTGCAAAATCATTGCCAGCATTTTTTCCATGGAACTATTCTCTTCCCCGTGATAATCTTCTTCGGTGAAACTAGTTACTGGAACGTCATGAAAAACACCAGTATAATCCTCTTCATGTTCTAATCGAACATGATACTTATAACCTGGTCCTATATAATTGTCTAAATTTCTAAATTTCTCGAAACCCTTAAATTTTTGTCATTTTGGCCATGCACATCGGTATCTACTGTACATGATCTCTGGTTGATTCTAAAATTTCACTCTCCATTATAAAAAAAATCTCCCCACTTACACTCTACTTTACAGCAGGAAAAAAAAAGAAACAAACAAATAGCAGAAATTTCGATACAATTATCGTAAAAATTAAACTCAGCAAGCAACGCAATAATGAAAAAGCAACGCTGTATAGAATTTCCAAACCATCATGAAAAACACATATTACCGGTACATAAATAAATTTAACATCAATCACTTAAAATCTAATGTACACACATGCAAAGATGCGTAATTGACTACTCTTTTATGAATCAATATTTTAAAATTACAGTAAAAGGAACATCAAACAATAGTATTATCTCTGTTCTTTAAAAAATTTTTTAATATATTTCTCATGTTTACTTCAGTGATACCAAGAAAAATTTTACACAATTAATAGAACTTTAATAGTTATTTGATTATTCACTTTTTATTTTAGTCAGTGCTGTACTTAATTATATTACTATGCTTCACTGATACAATTCACCTGCATCGTTTACTTCAGTAAAATTTTCGTTTTTAAATCTGACAAATTTTCAGTCTTTATTGAAAATTAACTGCACATTGCCACAAATTTGGTCAATTTAAATTGTTTTTCTTTTTCTTGGGCCTTCCTTCAAAGTTAATTTCTCGTCCAAAGCTGCAAGGTTCTTTACATACAGAATTAGTAAACTAATTCTATGTCGTAGTAATGCGGCGCTATTTATGAACTTTCCTCATCGTGGATATTCTATGCATCTCTCCACTTCTAGGTTTCAAGTACTTTAATATTTAATAATTGAGATTTATTAAATTTAAACATTATTATTTCACTAGCATACAGCAACACAAATCTCAGTCTTTCTTTCTTAATATCGAATAAATGCTTCCCTCTTGTCTCCAATTAATCATCTCCATAACAAGATGATAATAATTCTACAAAAAACACAAATACTTAGTCACAGTTAGTTGGTCAGATATGTACTATGTGTAAGAAAACTTATTTCCTTACATCCTCCACACTAACATCTCAAACATTTTTCATCTTCTCGCCTCGGTGTCCTCGTCTCTGCCCCATAAAGTGCCACACTCTAAACGAAACCTTCACCAAGTCTTTCCCTCAGTGATTTATCTCCTTTCTCAGTTAATACTCGCCACGTCCTATTACACACTTCCTTCACTACAGCAGTACGAGTTTTCACCTCTTGGTAGCATCTCAAGTCCTCAGTGACATTTGTAAGCTTACTTGGCTGGTATCAGCTTGTCCTATCTTAATATGTATCAGTTTTCTTACTTTATCAATCACCAGACTCTTTGTTTTTGCTGTATCTATTCTCATTCCATACTCTTCACAAGCTTCATTTAGATCTTTCAGCGTTGGTTCGCTTTCTGCTAATAAAACCATATCATCGGAAAATCTTGTACATTCTATTCTCTTGCAACCAATACGCACTCCTCTTTCTCCATTTCCAATAATCTCTCTAGCCATAAACCGGGGATCTCCAAACTTTTTACCCCGTCGACCCCCTGATACGATATTTGCCTTCTTATCGACCCCCACAAGTATTTAATAAAAACATTAAATAATTTTTGGCATTTCTGATGCTAAGCAATAAGGAGGCTTGTATAACAACTCAACGAAATAATTTATAAAATCTACGCAATAACATTAACAGAAAAACGAGATACTTTCCACTATTATTATAATCTCAAAAAATAGGAACAAAACTATGGATAGACGGAATAAATTTAAAATAAAGATCTGTCAAAAAGAACAGTCGGTTGTTGTTCTGTTTTAACTTGTCACATAGAAATGTATCCACCTTCCTAAGGCACTCTTCTGATGAGCCTCTGCAACTGTCACCTCTTGACAACCACCTTACCTCAGTGAGCAAAAGTAATTGGTTTAAAGTTTCATCATTTACTTCACATGACTTCGCAAACAGACGAGAATTGAAAGGATTAGCTTTAATTTTACTTATTGACCTGATTGTTAGTAGAACATTCCAATTTTTTTCATGTGCAGTTTAATTGTTCCTCTTTAGCATTAATCGACCCCCCTTTCGACCCCCCTGTATTAATCGACCCCGGGAGATCTCTTATTGACCCCCAGGAGTCGGTATCGACCACTTTGGGACCCTTGGTGTGTAGGGAAATTGCCACCGGAGCGTGTGCTCCATTGCAATTAAATTAAATTAAATTAAACTGTACAATAATTGGAAAGGCAACAATCTTACCTAACGCCCCTGCTTTCTCCTGACTTCACGTTTCAAATCTTTGTTACTTTCTGTTGTAAATATTTGTACTAGCCTTCCCTCCATCGCATCTATTCTCTCTCTTTCTTTTTTTTTTTTTTTTTAATTGTGGCTTTACGCCTCATCGACGTCGGGGTCATTATAGGCGGGATGGGACTGGGGACAAGGAACGGGAAGGAATACAGCTATGGCCTTTTAAAGGGGGCATCCCAGCATTCGCCTGGAGTGATTTGGAAAAGCCATGGAAAACCCGAATATAGATGCCTGGACGGTGATTCGAACCCGCGTCCTCCCGAATGCGAGACCAGAGCGTTAACCACTTACCCACTACGCTCGGTCCCATTTATGCCTTTTGTCTTCAATATATTGTCGTACGGTTAAGGACAGATACAACATTCCTTGTGTTTGATGCATATATCGTACCTTCGAGGTTTAGTACTGCATGGTGCAGATGCGGTAAAAATGTTAGATGTTACCTAATCGGCAGAGAATCGCGTTTTAATCCCAGTTTCATCGTGTCGAGAGAATACAATTTATAACGTTGACTTGAAAGTTAATAACGGAATCGTTAATTCGTTGCCAGCCCGGAGAAGGGATTCGATAGGTATGCATATTTTGAGACGGAATCACTTTTTGTACCTCTTTGCCAACCTAGACATATGCATATCATTGAGTCGTGATATGTGCAACTTGATCGCTTCGCTACAATACAGGAAACAGCTCTCAGGAGTGGTGACGCGATCATATATGAATCTTTAGAATTTCTGGCAGCAGCCGAAAATAGAGAAAGTTTACTCGTTGTACTTAGGGGATTTTTCCATATAGCGCAGGTGATTAGGAGCCATTAGTAGCTCAAGGAGACAAGACACAGTGAAGGCTTTCCAAGTGGCCCTCTGAGAATCTAATAATGTGACAGTTCAGCAATACCCGCCGTTGGAGTAACATTTGCGGATGAAATAATCTGTCAAAGCGGGGATTTAAAAAGTTTGTTTTGTCACATACAAAAAAAGCAATCAACTTAAATTAAAAATATACAAAATGTTTCTCACGAGAGACAATAAAAAAATACAATTTTGTGTATCGTGTTCCATAATTTTCAATATCCATCATAAAATGTATACTTATTGCTGGTCAGTGGTGCAAATACTCTTAAAAAGATTGTGAGTTCTGGGCATATTCGAAAAATCCAAATTGAAGGGCAACCACCCAACTGATCGGATAATCAGGGATGTCATTCCGTTCGCTACGATTTCATTAATTCTGCGCGTTGTCAAAGCAGATTAAAATATAAACCTTCAGTAGAGTGAAATAACCCTCGGAGCTGAGGGAATTAAGTAAAATTTTTATAGTTTGTGTGGATAAAAAATAAACAGTGAATTTTTGTGCTAGTAAAAGATGAAAGTCATCACCACCCCCAATCTCAGGAGTATATTATTTTTTCTGACTAAACAGGTGTAATTGAAAAAGATGGGAGTTTTAACGGAAAATTGTTGTGGGCTAATCCAAACAGTATAACCATTTTGTAAGCGCTTTCCGCTAATGTACTGATCCTATGGTGCTGGAACAAAAACACGTTTGTTCTCACAGTCTCCAGCCATCGCTTCCTTGTCGTTCCCCTCTATCTTCTTTGTTTCATTTCTCTCCGGAAGTATTTCTTTGCTTTACTGGTGTTATCAGTGAAGTCTGCGCTTTGCTACACCATCAACAGCTACTTTGATGTCAATTTGCTTCCCAGTTACCTCATTCATCATCTTATTCTTCCACCTTTTCGGGTTCATGGCTTGGTGGATTTGATTTCACGGGCCTGGAGTTTGCTTCTGAACTTACACAAGAGGCTGAACCTTTGCACTTATTTTAAGACATTGCATTAATTATGTGCCAAGTGCACTTTCTCGAGTGCTTTACTGTCCTCTAAGATATTGCTGACTTGACCACAGATACCTGACTTTTTTTAGTGTTTGCTCATTTTCTGTCTTGTCGCTTGAGCTGATGCTTTCAAGGTAGTCGAAGTTAATTAATATTCCAATCGAGTTGCTTCCAAACAAATGTTGAATCTGTTCATTTCCTTCATCTTCGGTTTAGTGATGTCATTAGGGAGGTCGTTCTGCCCTTTCTTCGTGGTGCTACTGTTCCCCAAAATAGTTATCCTCACTGTGTGTCAGTGTTAATGCGTGTGGGTGCGTTGTGCTTGTGTTCCCGGGGGAACCCCACGCGGGAGGTCTCTTCTATTCCTGGACGCCGCAGGCTGAGCCAACCGGACCCACCGACAGGGGGGATTTCGAAATCCCGCCCCATAGACGGCCATTTCAACATCTCGTCCTGACGGTCCTTATTTTCACATAAAAATAAACATTACTATTTCAGTCCTTATGAGACATTATTTCAGTTACTGTGCATATTTGTCACTGAACAACGAAAATATGAACAAAACATCTTTAAATGTAACAATCAAGACCTGAGGTTATAGTTTATAGCTTTTCAGACGTGGATACTAATGACAACGTATGGTGTATCCACTTAATCCGCTGTTAACCTTAACTTCTTGACGTTACTCTTCATATGCAGTACCTTCTAAAAAAATACGATACTAATTTATTAACCGTTGGTATGGGTGTTTATAACAGAAATTGTATGATTTACATTCATTACCTAGAGCCTTCCTTTCGTTTTTGTTTTGGTGTTGATTATTAATAATGATTTAAACGTAATTTATGAACAAATGTCGCAAAGCTGTTTGTGATATTTCCATAGCAATGTCGTTTGTTGTATGCGTTCGCGAATAACTGATCAAAGGAAGGAGATACTGAGTTTAAACAAAAAGGCGAGACAAACATTTTACGAAGTAGTTGGACTTATTTTTACTTTTAAACAGTTACTATTTACAAGTTATATATCTTCCAACACTGAATCCTTTTTCTGTTTGATTTGAATGGCTTTACGCCTATTCGACGTCGAGGTCATTATTGCAGCGAAAGCATGGTGGGTAGGAATTTAGCCAGGACCTTTTGAAGGAACCATCCCGGCATTCGCCTGGAAACCATGGAAACCCAAAATCTAGATGACGGAACGGGGATGCGAACCCGCATCCTCCCGTTGCCGCTCACTCACGACGCTAGGATTTTTTGTCTTCCTGTAAGTCTTCAGGCCTGATCAGTATCTGTTATCTCGCTGTGCTGTTGTCTCTGGTAAAAGAAATTTCCTTAATGCTGATTTTTAAATTCGTTTAGAATTGTCGATAGCAGGGGAGGAAGAGGAATGGTAAGGGGAAGTTAAAAATGAACTCCAAAGACACAGAATATCTTGTTGTTTTACACACTCCAGATTAGATAATACATACTCTCAGATTAGTTAATGATAAATAGTGACATAATCTACTGTATAATTTCGCAAGGTCACCCACTCACCTCGATAGCTATTGGCTGGAGAACGGTGTCACGTGTCAGCCTTCGCTCGCAAAACAGCGACCAGAGATACCATTAGAAGGAATTTGTGGTTATGTCTACAATTTAATGACGAAGCAACTGCTACCAAATTAATTGGCATAATACATTCATTAAGTTTGCTTTTCATAGCGTTTCATAGTTTAAAAATAAAATTAATAAATTTTGCGGCTGAAAAAACGTGGATCTGCTTTTCAGTAACAAGTTACTAATTAAAGCAACTTGAAAAACTTTAGAAAAATTAAATTACTCATAGTCTCTGCTGTAACCACGAATGACAATTGTCATTTCGGCTTAGAATAAATTTCAGTTTAATTACAACTCTCGCTAATGTTGTTGCTTGACCAAAATTTATGCATTACGGTTTATTTGCTTTTTAGGCATTTTACTGACCACTTTCGTTATTAATCTTTATTCATGTTCACTGTATGAGTGTTATTAGGTTATTTTAAGTGGATATCAGGGTAAATGTGTCATCGAATCGACTATTCTGGCAACTTATTTCTTCGGAGTTGCTAAACTGTTTCATAAGAATGGAATGTGTTTTCAGTTCTCTGGCCGTCACAGATACTATGACCAATGTTTACATTATGAGTGTTTGCCCAGTCTCAATAATAAACAACGTGATACTTTCGAAGCAAACAGGATTTTTTTTTTTTTTTTAATTTTTCAGAGTGAACTTTAGGGGTGAAATAAATACAAGTCAAGTTCGTATTTAAGCAAGTTCGAGTGTATGACCTTTGAAAATTTACACGACAGCGCGATCGTTCCTGTCCGTGTTTAATACCTACCTCTAGTAATGCTTCTAAGTTCTTCAAGCTCAAGAGATTTTATTCATCCTAAGGGTGAAACACAGGTCAAGCTTATATTTGGCCAGATTTGGTCAACCTGTCATAATCTTTCATCGTAAAAACTGGAACTATTCTAGACCCGTGACGATACAAAGAAAAAAAAGTCACGGGCTTACACTAGTTGTAAATATTGTTGAGGTATTGTTAGTAATAAAGAATCAAGTGAAGAGAGTATTAAATCTCAACTAAACCAAGGAGGATTGCGATACAGACATCCCTCCTATGCAGATTTTTGGGCTGGTACAGAAAGAAACTGACGTCGGAAAGGAGTAGTTATCATGGACGTCCTTCGAAGAAGTACAGGAGTTTCTAACAACATGTATCGAATGAACAAATGAGAGAAGAGCGCCCGCGGTTTTTAGGAAATCAGACTGTTGAACGGTAGCGACCATTCCGAACTCTCATCAGAATGGAACAATACGGAAAAGAGCAATCAAATGGAACACGTTTAAAGTGCAACGATCTGTGAAAGAACTGACGTTATAAGAGTCCCAGATGCGGGATGGAGGGTGTGATATGGGTCACTAAACTTCGGCGGTGTATGACGGGCTTTATCGTTCCACAAGGTTATCAGCTCAGCGGACGGTATACGCAAGCGACAAGGTCATCCGCCTTCTCATCGAGCCCAGAAATATCATCCACTGCTAGTTTCATCATCAATATTCGCTTTTCCAGCTTCCGATGCCTTAAAATCTCCTATATAGTTCGTTGTACGGCGATTCCTTAGTGTAGTTAATGGTTTCTTTAATCAGTAAAACGAGGACTAGGGAGTACTTACTCGAAAATTTTATTGCTGCTCCGCAAAATTGCAAGCTCGATTATCTTCTATAAATCACAAACTTTTAGAATACTCGGTATTCATAAGTCTCACCGCGATGTCGGACATTCATTGTGCAGTGTCTTTGAAGAATACAGCAACAGCAGTCACATCTGTCGACACACAGTATCACTAAATTTATTTTATTAATTTGGTACTATAGTGAAAAATAGCGTTCAGTAGGGAAAAAAAATTGTTTCAGCGTTAGAATTCGCTAAATGTGAGTCAGTTGCGACGGTGTAACGGAAATTTCGTACGGAATATCAAACAGAACCACTTACAGACAAAACAATCCATGTGTCGTACACAAGTTTAGGGAAATGCCTTGGATGTTGAGCCGTGTGTGGTTTGAACTTGATGTTTATCGTGTACACATATCGAGCATCTGTAAACTACATAAAAAAACTCTGAGATTCTGTATCTATAGATGTGGCCGTGTTTGCTGTATTTGTCATAGCCACTGCACAATAAATGTTCCAAATCCAGAAACCACTTATGAGTCACCCTGTACGTAAAGAAATTATATATTCCAAGGATTGGAAAGTCTAATGCATACAAAAAATCTCTATTAAAGGGAACAGTAAAAATTTATTCAACGTGTATTTATATTTTACACGGTGTACAAGAGAAAACAAACTGAATAAGATGAAGCCAACTCAGGCGACAAAGAGACGTGGGATCAATGGTGATTTCGGCGAAAAAAACAGGTATCGCACCAGACACACAACAGCAATTCGATCACAGATATTACACGGCAGTGCATATCACGTCTGTTGGCAATTAAAACAGTGCAGGTTGTTATGAAACCATAGTAAAAACTGACATAACGAGATGCAGTAGAAAGAAATAGGGCGTGTTTTTAGTGTAGCGATATGACTACAAGGTAGCAGCACGCGGCGCTGTGTACGATTTGCTTTTTTCCCTTTTCCTGCCGCTTAGCTGTGCACTACATATCTTCTTTAATGCGGTCTGGTCGCTCAGTGGTTATAGACCTGAGGATACCTGCTTCCAACGTGGGTCTGGCCGCTCAGTGGTTACGGACCTTAGGATACCTACTACAATGTGAGTCTGGTCGCTCAGTGGTTGAGCCGTGCGCGGCTCTCTGTCGCTAGGCGGCTGTTTCATATCGCTAACTTCTCCGCTAGGGCGCGCGGCGACCAGGTTCCGGCCATCTGGTGGCGATTGTCATCTTTCGCCGGCCGATAGAGAGCGCTGTGAAGGTGAGTGCCCTCTATCGGTCTGTAGAGAGGATTTAAGGGGCGACCCGGTCAGGAAAGAGGAGAGTCTCTGCGGTCAGTCTCGGCTAGGAAGTGAACAGTCTGAGGAGGAAGTGGCGGTGTCGGAAGCGGCAGTTGAAGAAGGCGACGTGCTCCATGCACGGGCAGCAGTTAGGCGGAGCAACGTGATACTTGGCCGTCGACGAGGGGTTATTGACGCTGCCTGGTCTCACAAGCAGTTCGGAGTGGCCGTAAACTGTGTAGTCGCCTCACATGCCCAGACTATATGGCAGTTTGGGGTGTCCTCGTAAAGTGTGCGCTTTGGCACCTTCTGGAGCAACCTGTGCCTTCATGTTCCACGAGTGGATAGACTGTTAGAGAGTTCGTGGTATTCAGACAATTCAACTTCGTTGTATTTTCTGCTTCCTCGGTGCAATTGGAGATTTTCTGTATGGTGTTCGTGCTTGCGTGGGACAATCTATGTCACTAATGGCTGTTCATTCACATGAGGGAAACAGTGTATGTATGTTTGTCTGTACTCTTGAGGGGTGCTGAAACATTAAAACAGACCAGTGTTGGTTGAGCCCAACTGATATAAGTGCCTTGAGAAGCTCGATCTTTGGAAATCCTGTTTAGGAACTTATAGCACAGGATATTCTACCATTATTAAATTGTTTAGACATAAGTAAATTTAAGTGTGTAAATCCTTGGACTCTGGGGCCATCATGGATCATTAAGGCCAACTAGTATTGTTGTTATTTAATATAAGTATATCTTGGGGGAATTTTAAGTAACCGATTGGTAATTAAGCTTATTACATGATATAGTGTGGAAATCTTATGTTTGAAGTTGTTGATATTGTTGTGTAAGGTTGTATTGTATTTGGTATTTATTGTAATAAACAAGACTGAGACAATTGTAACCATGCGCCCACATGCTTGCCAACCTACCTACCACCTCATGGTTACAGACCTGAGGATACCTGCTTCCAATGTGGGTCTGGTCGCTCAGTGGTTACAGACCTGAGGATACCTACTAAAATGTGAGTCTGGTCGCTCAGTGGTTACAGACCTGAGGATACCTGCTTCAAATGTGGGTCTGGTCGCTCAGTGGTTACAGACCTGAGGATACCTACTACAATGTGAGTCTGGTCGCTCAGTGGTTACAGACCTGAGGATACCTACTACAATGTGAGTCTGGTCGCTCAGTGGTTACAGACCTGAGGATACCTGCTTCAAATGTGGGTCTGGTCGCTCAGTGGTTACAGACCTAAGGACACCTACTCCAATGTGGGTCTGGTCGCTCAGTGGTTACAGACCTGAGAATACCTGCTTCCAATGTGGGTCTGGTCGCTCAGCGGTTACAGACCTGAGGATACCTACTTCCAATGTGGGTCTGGTCGCTCAGTGGTTACAGACCTGAGGATACCTGCTTCCAATGTGGGTCTGGTCGCTCAGTGGTTACAGACCTGAAAATACCTACTTCAAATGTGGGTCTAGTCGCTCATTGGTAACAGACCTTAGGGTACCTGCTCCAATGTGGGTCTGGTCGCTCAGAGGTTACAGACCTTAGGGTACCTGCTCCAATGTGGGTCTGGTCGCTAAGTGGTTACAGACCTGAGGATACCTGCTTCCAATGTGGGTCTGGTCGCTCAGTGGTTACTGACATGAGGATACCTACTCCAATGTGGGTCTGGTCGCTCAGTGGTAACAGACCTTAGGGTACCTGCTCCAATGTGGGTCTGGTTGCTCAGTGGTTACTGACCTAAGGATACCTACTTCCAATGTGGGTCTGGTCGCTCAGTGGTAACAGACCTTAGGGTACCTGCTTCCAATGTGGGTCTGGTCGCTCAGTGGTTACAGACCTTAGGGTACCTGCTTCCAATGTGGGTCTGGTCGCTAAGTGGTTACAGACCTGAGGATACCTGCTTCCAATGTGGGTCTGGTCGCTCAGTGGTTACTGACCTGAGGATACCTACTCCAATGTGGGTCTGGTCGCTCAGTGGTTACAGACCTGAGAATACCTACTTCCAATGTGGGTCTGGTCGCTCAGTGGTTACTGACCTGAGGATACCTACTCCAATGTGGGTCTGGTCACTCAGCGGTTACAGACCTTAGGGTACCTGCTCCAATGTGGGTCTGGTTGCTCAGTGGTTACTGACCTGAGGATACCTACTTCCAATGTGGGTCTGGTCACTCAGTGGTAACAGACCTTAGGGTACCTGCTCCAATGTGGGTCTGGTTGCTTAGTGGTTACTGACCTGAGGATACCTACTTCCAATGTGGGTCTGGTCGCTCAGTGGTTACTGACCTTAGGGTACCTGCTCCAATGTGGGTCTGGTTGCTCAGTGGTTACTGACCTGAAGATACCTACTTCCAATGTAAGTCTGGTCACTCAGTGGTAACTGACCTTAGGGTACCTGCTTCCAATGTGGGTCTGGTCGCTCAGTGGTTACAGACCTGAGGATACCTACTCCAATGTGGGTATGGTCGCTCAGTGGTTACAGACCTGAGAATACCTACTTCAAATGTGGGTCTGGTTGCTCAGTGGTAACAGACCTTAGGGTACCTGCTCCAATGTGGGTCTGGTCGCTCAGTGGTTACAGACCTGAGAATACCTACTTCCAATGTAGGTCTGGTCGCTCAGTTGTTACAGACCTGAGGATACCTGCTTCCAATGTGGGTCTGGTCGCTCAGTGGTTACAGACCTGAGAATACCTACTTCAAATGTGGGTCTGGTCGCTCAGTGGTTACAGACCTGAGGATACCTGCTTCAAATGTGGGTCTGGTCGCTCAGTGGTTACAGACCTGAGAATACCTACTTCCAATGTGGGTCTGGTCGCTCAGTGGTTACAGACCTGAGAATACCTACTTCCAATGTGGGTCTGGTCGCTCAGTGGTTACAGACCTGAGGATACCTGCTTCAAATGTGGGTCTGGTCGCTCAGTTGTTACAGACCTGAGGATACCTGCTTCCAATGTGGGTCTGGTCGCTCAGTGGTTACAGACCTGAGAATACCTACTTCAAATGTGGGTCTGGTCGCTCAGTGGTTACAGACCTGAGGATACCTGCTTCCAATGTGGGTCTGGTCGCTCAGTGGTTACAGACCTGAGAATACCTACTTCAAATGTGGGTCTGGTCGCTCAGTGGTTACAGACCTGAGGATACCTGCTTCCAATGTGGGTCTGGTCGCTCAGTGGTTACAGACCTGAGAATACCTACTTCAAATGTGGGTCTGGTCGCTCAGTTGTTACAGACCTGAGGATACCTGCTTCCAATGTGGGTCTGGTCGCTCAGTGGTTACTGACCTGAGGATACCTACTCCAATGTGGGTCTGGTCGCTCAGTGGTAACAGACCTTAGGGTACCTGCATACCAATGTGGGTCTGGTTGCTCAGTGGTTACTGACCTAAGGATACCTACTTCCAATGTGGGTCTGGTCGCTCAGTGGTAACAGACCTTAGGGTACCTGCTCCAATGTGGGTCTGGTTGCTCAGTGGTTACTGACCTGAGGATACCTACTCCAATGTGGGTCTGGTCACTCAGCGGTTACAGACCTGAGGATACCTGCTTCCAATGTGGGTCTGGTCGCTCAGTGGTTACAGACCTGAGAATACCTACTTCAAATGTGGGTCTGGTCGCTCAGTTGTTACAGACCTGAGGATACCTGCTTCCAATGTGGGTCTGGTTGCTCAGTGGTTACTGACCTGAGGATACCTACTTCCAATGTGGGTCTGGTCACTCAGCGGTTACAGACCTTAGGGTACCTGCTCCAATGTGGGTCTGGTTGCTCAGTGGTTACTGACCTGAGGATACCTACTTCCAATGTGGGTCTGGTCACTCAGTGGTAACAGACCTTAGGGTACCTGCTTCCAATGTGGGTCTGGTCGCTCAGTGGTTACAGACCTGAGGATACCTGCTTCCAATGTGGGTCTGGTCGCTCAGTGGTTACAGAACTGAGGATACCTACTTCCAGTGTGGGTCTGGTAGCTCAGTGGTAACAGACCTTAGGGTACCTACTCCAATGTGGGTATGGTCGCTCAGTGGTTACAGACCTGAGAATACCTACTTCAAATGTGGGTCTGGTTGCTCAGTGGTAACAGACCTTAGGGTACCTGCTCCAATGTGGGTCTGGTCGCTCAGTGGTTACAGACCTTAGAATACCTACTCCAATGTGGGTCTGGTCGCTCAGTTGTTACAGACCTGAGGATACCTGCTTCCAATGTGGGTCTGGTCGCTCAGTGGTTACAGACCTGAGAATACCTACTCAAATGTGGGTCTGGTCGCTCAGTGGTTACAGACCTGAGGATACCTGCTTCAAATGTGGGTCTGGTCGCTCAGTGGTTACAGACCTGAGGATACCTACTCCAATGTGGGTCTGGTCACTCAGCGGTTACAGACCTTAGGGTACCTGCTCCAATGTGGGTCTGGTTGCTCAGTGGTTACTGACCTGAGGATACCTACTTCCAATGTGGGTCTGGTCACTCAGTGGTAACAGACCTTAGGGTACCTGCTCCAATGTGGGTCTGGTTGCTTAGTGGTTACTGACCTGAGGATACCTACTTCCAATGTGGGTCTGGTCGCTCAGTGGTTACTGACCTTAGGGTACCTGCTCCAATGTGGGTCTGGTTGCTCAGTGGTTACTGACCTGAAGATACCTACTTCCAATGTAAGTCTGGTCACTCAGTGGTAACTGACCTTAGGGTACCTGCTTCCAATGTGGGTCTGGTCGCTCAGTGGTTACAGACCTGAGGATACCTGCTTCCAATGTGGGTCTGGTCGCTCAGTGGTTACAGAACTGAGGATACCTACTTCCAGTGTGGGTCTGGTAGCTCAGTGGTAACAGACCTTAGGGTACCTACTCCAATGTGGGTATGGTCGCTCAGTGGTTACAGACCTGAGAATACCTACTTCAAATGTGGATCTGGTTGCTCAGTGGTAACAGACCTTAGGGTACCTGCTCCAATGTGGGTCTGGTCGCTCAGTGGTTACAGACCTGAGAATACCTACTCCAATGTGGGTCTGGTCGCTCAGTTGTTACAGACCTGAGGATACCTGCTTCCAATGTGGGTCTGGTCGCTCAGTGGTTACAGACCTGAGAATACCTACTCAAATGTGGGTCTGGTCGCTCAGTGGTTACAGACCTGAGGATACCTGCTTCAAATGTGGGTCTGGTCGCTCAGTGGTTACAGACCTGAGAATACCTACTTCCAATGTGGGTCTGGTCGCTCAGTGGTTACAGACCTGAGAATACCTACTTCCAATGTGGGTCTGGTCGCTCAGTGGTTACAGACCTGAGGATACCTGCTTCAAATGTGGGTCTGGTCGCTCAGTGGTTACTGACCTGAGAATACCTACTCCAATGTGGGTCTGGTCGCTCAGTGGTTACGAGACCTGAGAATATCTACTTCCAATGTGGGTCTGGTCGCTCAGTTGTTACAGACCTGAGGATACCTGCTTCCAATGTGGGTCTGGTCGCTCAGTGGTTACAGACCTGAGAATACCTACTTCAAATGTGGGTCTGGTCGCTCAGTGGTTACAGACCTGAGGATACCTGCTTCCAATGTGGGTCTGGTCGCTCAGTGGTTACAGACCTGAGAATACCTACTTCAAATGTGGGTCTGGTCGCTCAGTGGTTACAGACCTGAGGATACCTGCTTCCAATGTGGGTCTGGTCGCTCAGTGGTTACAGACCTGAGAATACCTACTTCAAATGTGGGTCTGGTCGCTCAGTTGTTACAGACCTGAGGATACCTGCTTCCAATGTGGGTCTGGTCGCTCAGTGGTTACAGACCTGAGAATACCTATTCAAATGTGGGTCTGGTCGCTCAGTGGTTACAGACCTGAGGATACCTGCTTCCAATGTGGGTCTGGTCGCTCAGTGGTTACAGACCTGAGAATACCTACTTCCAATGTGGGTCTGGTCGCTCAGTGGTTACTGACCTGAGGATACCTGCTTCCAATGTGGGTCTGGTCGCTCAGTTGTTACAGACCTGAGGATACCTACTTCAAATGTGGGTCTGGTCGCTCAGTGGTTACAGACCTGAGAATACCTACTTCCAATGTGGGTCTGGTCGCTCAGTGGTTACTGACCTGAGGATACCTACTCCAATGTGGGTCTGGTCGCTCAGTGGTTACTGACCTGAGGATACCTACTTCCAATGTTGGTCTGGTCGCTCAGTTGTTACAGACCTGAGAATACCTACTTCCAATGTGGGTCTGGTCGCTCAGTGGTTACTGACCTGAGGATACCTACTCCAATGTGGGTCTGGTCGCTCAGTGGTTACTGACCTGAGGATACCTACTCCAATGTGGGTCTGGTCGCTCAGTTGTTACAGGGACTGAGAATACCTACTTCCAATGTGGGTCTGGTCGCTCAGTGGTTACTGACCTGAGGATACCTACTTCCAATGTGGGTCTGGTCGCTCAGTGGTTACTGACCTGAGGATACCTACTTCCAATGTGGGTCTGGTCGCTCAGTGGTTACAGACCTTAGGGTACCTGCTTACCAATGTGGGTCTGGTTGCTCAGTGGTTAAGGACCTGAGGGTACCTGCTTCCAGTGTGGGTCTGGTCGCTCAGTGGTTACGGATCTGAGGGTACCTGTTTCAAATGTGGGATTCGTTTGGTGTCGCAAAGATTGGTTTTACTATGTGATGCATGCTTGAAGATTCGGATGTAATCCAAAATTACAGGTGCTCTGTATTCAATACGATTAAACATGTTGAAGCTAGACATACATGCTGAGTTGAAACTCTGCTTGTAAGGTGGAGGAGCTACCCTTGAAGGCTGAGGACCTAAGCCTATTTGCTGTTTATGATTTTGTGTGTCTGATGATTGCGTTATGTTCAACAGGTGCAGGCGGTGGCCAAATACCTGCGCAGCAAGGACAACAACAAGGTGAGTCCAGCCATCGCAGCGGCTGCCTGTTTGTTTAATATACCAGTTCGCAGCTTTTTTCTGACTAGCATTTAAACTCATAAGGGCAACCGCGCCTCTTAGTTTGTACAGTGACAGTGGGCTGGACGGCCGGGGTTCAGTGCCCGTAAGAAGCCAAGTTGGCTCACTCAGCCTGCTGTCCAGTGAGAACGCGTACTGTGTGTGACGCTGCAGTGGCGAGTTCATTAAAGAGAACACAGGTCTCTACCTCCAAACGATCCGCAGAGGTCCGGAATCGTTTACGATATTGCCCTGTGAATATTTATAAATGAGAACCTAACTGAATAGTTTTGATGACACAGTAAAATATTTTCACTGAAGTACATATCATATATAGTTATAAGATGGAATTTGGCTCATATGCCATACAATTTCTACATTGTTATGCTTCAGTTAAGATGAACTCGGAGGCCGGACTCAAGCCAACGACTGCTGCAATACGAACAAGATAAGCCGTGACGGTGTCTCAATACTTAATTAGTTCGTGGTCAAGCCCATATATGTAATAAGTAAGATTAATAGTGTATTACGCAACAACATACAGTCATTAATTAGATACCAAACCACGTCTGAATTTGCAGCACGTTTGAGTTGCATTCAGGAAGACAGGGATGTGATGAATTGTTTTGTTTCATGTACCTCAAGGCCCTCATTAAGGACGGGTTGTAAAGCCTGCTATTTTGGAGATTATTGTAAGATACAAAAATTGCAGTACTATAGATTTCGCCTCTCTCTTGTCCAAATGTTAAAATCTCATGACATTATCTAAACATCCCAAGAAATTAATCGATTGCTGTGAACATCGAGAGCCTAAACTCTGTGAATCAGACGTAAATAAATAAATAAAAAAAGCATCGGTGATGGAGTTATCTGTTGCTTTGTTTACTTTTCATCCCGCAACTAATGTGAGATTCATAATTTTGATAGCATTAACAATTTTTATTGTGAGTTACATAAGAGTTATTCACAAAAGAGTGATATATCGTCCCCTGGAAAGAGCGACAATGTCTTTTAGTCATTTTTCTCACTTTTTAAGTCTTCCAAAGCTCGTCTCGTGTTTATGTAGAACTTTGGATTTGATCTGTAGTCTGGATTAAATTGGTCATCGCACCTCTGACGTACTGACTTAATAATGCTACTTAACCTATCCGAAAAGTTCTCGGCCCAGACCTTAGGGAGCGTCCATGGCCTCCTGTGAAACCCCCCCCCCCCCACGTAGCCCAACGTGTCTTTTGCTTGTACCCCTCTCCCCCCATGTAGCACGTAGCTTATTTCCCACGTTGATTCCAGAAGACATTTTATACTGTTTTCTCTGGTCAGACTATCGTAAATTACATATGGAGGTAATTAAATGACGGATATAAATATCCACATGCTTTTGTGTGTTCTATACCTCATTTTAACTGTGACAAATAATATGAATGAAAAACTACGTAGCCTGGTTCGGAACTCCCCCGCCCCTCTCCCACGTAGCTCAGCGTACCTTCCAGCCAACCCCTCCCCCCTCCCCCCCTTGACAGAGCCACGTACTTTATTTTACGTTACGTTAGTTGGATGGCAGTTATATCAACGGTGAGTCGTAATCTCCAGACTGTTATAATAAATCTGCAAACGAACTGTGTCTTTTTGTTCTAGCGCTACGCAAAATCTACTTAGGAGATTTCGATGAGTATTTCACAGTTTTAAAGTTACGGTTTGTCCTAGAATGTGAGATATCAATTATTACGTTATCTTATAAATTAATGTCTAATCAAAACAGTAACAAAGAAATATGGAGCTACCCTAACGTTTCCTATCCGTTATTTCTACAAATGTTTGGTATTAACCCCGACAGACGGCATTGGCTTAGAATGATAACCAATTCATTGGTTGCCAGAAAAGATTTTTAACATGATGTGTATCGTCGAGAGAAAATTTGTTGCGGGACACTGCACTTATTCGTCAAGCTGCCATGTGGAAAATACGTGTAAACGAAGTAATAATTAAAACGTCCCGCCAGCGTAGGCTTTAAGACGACGTGAACACGTGATCTGGGAGGTACAACGGGACCGGGCTCGAGTCCTGGTCCCCGCGTACCGGCCGTCCTGATTGCCGTTTTTTAGACCATTTCCGCAATCATATAGGATGGTCCCCAATCTTACAAATTATACATTTCACAAACAAAAATACACTTATCACACACAACACGAAAAATTAAACGTTTCATGGACAGATGGAAATGCAAACTTTTGTCCTGTACGTTAAATGCTCCGTGACTTACAAATCTGTAATGGCACAAGTTCTTCCCCCTTCACGTGATTGCACACTGGCCACCTGCATAAAACAAGGGACCAGTGGCATGTGGTATTTTTCTAGCTGGGACGATAAAAAAATATTAAATAATGTAGATAAATTTCTCACGGGTAGCCCAGTCTTAAACATCAAATACGGAAAAGTATATCGCGTTGATCGTAATAGTCGTTGCTTGGATTATCAGTTCGTGATGTTACTGTCAGTCGGTCAACAAATATAATACCTATTTTTAATGGCTGTCCAGTAGCTGACATTGCCGGAAGTTTATATAATGGTTAGTTTTGTTATACCTGAATTTTATGAAAATACGCAGTCAATTGATTATAGTTACCATCTTTGTTTAGTTTTACTGGTTTAGCTATAGACCTGTCCAACCGAATGAAGTCCTGACCACTAGCAACAAATAATAATAATAATTATTATTATTATTTAAAAAACGTAGTAGTAGTAGTAGTAGTAGTAGTAGTAGTAGTAGTAGTAGTAGTAGTAGTAGTAGTAGTAGTAATTCCTTGTTTCGCAGTTTGCTGTTGGGCTCATATCTATAATAAATTAATAAATTGTTTAAGCGAGCTGCATCTGTCTGTAGGTTTGAGACAGCATTACGTGAATGCTACCGCACTCATATCTACGGAGTTTTCGTAGTTTGAGAACTTATTACCTTAAAACCTTTGATATATCTCATGACTATACCGACGGAAACGGAGCAACAAACAATAATTCGTTTGTACCGAGAACAGAAAGGCTCCACAGATCACAGTGCATATCACATTAATATTTCTTTACTGAAAAGCCATCCAAAGATCACATTGCAACAAAGATAAACACACCACTCCTTGGATTCAGTTTTTTGACCACATGAGTTATTTTTTCAGTTTTCTGAAATATAGTATGTTAGAACATACGGCAAACTTTAATGGAACCATTACATAAAAAGTTAACGCTCCATTACGCATAACGAAATAGTGGAGCATAATTTAAAAGTTTATGGTTTGCTACGAAAAGAAAATGCAAACGCATTACTACGCACACCAAGGTAATGGGACAGATGCTCGTTCCTTTCTAGCTAGCACTTAAGATTTTACTACAGTCTTGTAGGATTCCTTTTTTTTTGTGCGTATTGTTTTTTACGCTTAGCAGTAGCCGTAATGCCTTCGGTGTTAAAGTTTACCGGTTCATCTTCTGCTCTACATGTTTACAACAACATCAGATTGTGTCCGAATGATATTTTACGAAGGTAAACGAATAAGCGCTAACATCTGCGTTATTAAACAGACCACGAGCCAAACTAAAAGATGCTCGCCCGATAAGCCGTGTCATAAAAACTAAGCCCTCTCCTGGCCCGTCTGCAGTGATAGACTAAACTCGACGATAGACTCGATTTCTTCTTATTTCGATTTTGGTACTGCTTTAGACCACGGGAATCAACTGGTCTAATGATTCGCCTTTTCTTCTCCTGCCAGATTTTTTTCATTCTTTCACATAAGTTTCTCCTCCTTTCCTCAGACCATGCGATCTTGGCCTCTGTACATTGTTCCTGGAACCTCTCGATTTTATCAATTTTAGTTTGAAACATTCGAACTTTCTCAATATTTCGATTTCTTCTTTTATTTTACTCGTCGTAACTTGTGTACCTGTTGCACGTGCATCTCCTTACAGTTGACCAGGCACCCAACATACGAATCTCAGTATTAGTCACTATTATTAAATAGTTTGTTAGCCCGTCAGTAACGTCCGGTTGAACGCAGTAAAAGTTGCTTAACTAAATAACATCGTTATTAAATAACTATTCATATCCTTTTTTTTATTTGTTTTGTATTGTTTTTAATGCTGCACATTTTGGCTCCATATGCGTCCATTGCACAAGTCTCTTCATAATTAATATATAGATTTAAACATAATCCATATCTTTCTTTATGATTGGTTTCAAATATTAATGTAGAAGGAAAAAATATTGAGCCACTGCAGAACATTCGCAATGATAGCCCCTTCTATGAACACAAAATACCATGGAAATATCTATGTAAAACGAATATAAATAAACAAAAAGCGACTTAATTATTAATACGTGAACTTAAACGAAATAAACACTTTTATTTGTGGTTGTTTTCAATTTAAAACATCTTTGACCGTTACAGAAACATTAATACATATTAGAAATTGTCATCTTGCTATTATAGCGACATCCATGGACAGGAGTAAAAGCATCTCTGGCCATTGTTAGCCTGCAAACGAAGGCCGGTCGCGTCACGTCACTATGTTACAGACTCAATGACAAGTTGGTCTGTTATTATTGTTTATAATAATAATTAATTGCGATGGAGCATACACCGTTGGCAATTCATATTACAGTAATTAGCACTTTATATGCTTTGAGTGTTTGAAGCAATTTGCTGAGCGTATTTCTCCATAAGTTCTTCCAGTGCTTGACTCCTTTACCTACCAATAGAAATTTACCTCCCCTCATACGTGACATGAAATGCTGGTTCATGTTCGTAGTCATCTCTTATATTGCAGCTGCTAATGCTAATTCTTCTTCCGATATCCAAACTCCAATCTTCAACAGTGTGTGTTCCTTACGCATTCTTAACACTCCAAGCGAATGCTTCAAAAGGACATGGCCGATTTCCGTCCAGTCCTTTCCCGCCTCTAATGATCCCGAAGTCAACGATGTAAAATCATAAGCACAAAAAAAAAAAAAAAAAAAAAAAAAATCGTTGCACATTCTCAAGCCGCCTCCCGTCTTTCCATCACTACCATCCAACCCAGTTACCAAATGTGTTCTACGGTAATTTCGCATAGTGGAATCTAGCTGTCCTCACTGTCACTTCACCACAATTACGCCTAATGTGGATCTCATACCAACTCACCATACTCGAGCAAGGATTTGCCATTTACCTCACAATCGCTACTCAAAAGGTTTAATCATTAGTAGACTTTGCAAACTGTGTGCAAAACTATTACGTTAAGAAAAATCAGTGGAACAGACTGACTGTGAGCTTTTAGCCCAGACACGCGAGTTGTAGAACCTCGAAAAACACTGGCAAAGTGAATCAGACAGTCGTTGGGCATCATCTAATGGAACTGTGAACAACCACTGAAAATGCGTACTGATTAATACTACATTGTTGACAAGGTAACAACGATGCAGAAATTACAAATATCGATTAAAATTCAATAAAAGTTAATCAGATCGACAGAGGAAATGATTGAATGTTTGTAACAATAGAATGAGCAATATAAACTGTCTCCAAGACTGATATGACCCAACATCATTCCGTAATTTATTATTTGAAATAATGAATAAAATTAAGTGAAAGCACATTGAATCATTACAACCTGCAATAGTTCTGATATCATAATCAAGCAGCTAATTATCACAGTTAAGAAATATCAAATCTTTCAGTTAGCTCCAACTATTCTTTCTTTGACCTACTGTTTTTGGCCCTCCGACTCTAACAGCTTAATAAAACATATAGAAAACGCTAAGAAAATACCCTTAATGATCAGATATCATTGATGATTCCAGCAAATGTTTTTGTACGTCAGAAAACCACTCTCGCGAGCAAAAGCGTTTGGTCCTTTCTGAATCTTTGATTAATGCTCTACCCCCACCTTGTTGGTCCGCCGTCCCACCACGCCCCCACACGCGACCACGCCCCCTGTGAGGGAGGGGGGCGTTCCTCCGCGACCCAGTGACCCGCCCCCAGCGAGTGGGGGAGAGGGGCTGTTATTTTCGCAGTAAGAGTCCTTTGCACTCTCCTCTCATTTATGGCACTGAATGCTGTAAGGCATCATCAATCTTCCGCAGTTTTTTACTGACGTGTATTTCTATGACAAAACATTTTCTTTACTAGTTTGAAAGGCGTTGCAAATATTCTTGTCAAAATATTTCACTTCCGCCCAGAATTGTTTTAATATAGTTCCAAAATAACGGTACACACAATACGTTGGTAGAATGTTCATTAAATAAAAATAAAAAATGACTAGCATAACATATGACAGGCACGATTGATGTGAATCTTATCTTTGAGTGAAGGCTTCTAATATTTTGTTCCGCTCTGAGTATTTTTTTCTGAACTTCATTTCTCTGTCATTACACAAGCTCTCCTTGCCTATGCATTATCATTTTGTTTGTTCATTACTATTTTAATTTGTTCACGTAAATTACCATTAATTTTACCATTCTCTTTCTTTCCTGATATTCACGAAATAAGTCTGCTTAAGTCAGTATATATCGACAAATCCACCATCTATCCTCCAATAACTCCCCAACCCATAAAATTTCGGGTAATGAGTGCATTCTTTGGTAATTTCCACAGATATCTGTAGCTGCCCTCTTTTACACTCCCTGCGAATCCAATGTATGATACTCGTACGGTGAATCTCATATCATCCTACAATACGCCAGACCTGAGTTTTGTAACCCATCATCTCGCACGTTTTTCTCAGTATCCTCCTCGACAGGAGAGCACTTTCCCCACAGTCTACCCAGTGAGACTCAACCTATTTTGCCTTACTGGCATTACCAGGTATTTACACTTAATATCCTCAACGAGCAATTCTCCTTCCTCTGAGTAATCGCATAAAAGCTTTATTTTCTATCTCTGTCCTTTGTGGCATTTATCTTCAGTCCATGCTACATATCCTGTCAATATATGTTTGTATTTTCTCACAATCCTCTCCCAATGAACCCTGATACACAGTGCTGTGTGCAAACCCGTGAGCGTGTTTTGTTATGGGCAGGGGTCTGGAAGAGTTCCCAGTAAGCCAGATGCCCGCTTTGTACAGGATCTGCCCTTGTGACTTGTAAACTGTCGTGACACGAAACTGTTTCCATCTCATTTGAAGGACAAGATAAATCACCTATTCCGGGTATTCGGAGGTTTATGCATGGAATAAACACAAGCTCTTCCTGGGTAGACACATTCGGCATTATGAAAATAATTAAGTTGTGCGTTTTTAGAGACAAAGAAAATGCTCCAAAATAATTAAAGCGTGATATGATCTGGCCGAATTTGGACCTGTATTTTATCTTAATGATCAGTTCTTCAAATTTTAAAGAATTTCTGCTGAGTCTGAAAAGTATTAAAGAGGGATGCAGACGATGTGGCTGTATAGTAGAGATATCTGGTTTATATATATAATCGTTTCTTCAATGATTAAATTTAAACTTGAAACGTTGACTGTGATAACAGTACATTGCTTGTAATTAACTGCAATCTATTTGAGGGTACATTAGAAATACTTGCTATAGATGAATTTTATCACAACCGATATTTTTTTGTCTTATTTGTTTTGTACCCTCGATAGGGTAGAAGATTAACATACGAAAAAACGTTGATATCATTACTTATATAATGTTAAAATAGTACTATCATCAGATATTAAAGAAAATATCTATGAAAACATTGTTAATGTATGTTTCAGTAGTTTTGTTTTTCCTCCAATCGCCTACAAGCCTCATACTTCCTTTCCTTTCATGTCTGTAACGTTAGGACTGAAAACACGTTTCGCTTCAAAAATATGCGATGTTACACGCTGTACGTATAAATTATAGTCGGTGATGTATGTGGTGCAGGGATATGTAAACAGGCGCATAAACACACCCATAGTAAAGGAGAAACGTATGAACAATTTGCACGTGAGTTATATAGCGAATTTTTTTTTTATCGAGTCACAAACTTCCTTGTAGGTTTTGTAAGATCGTAACCTTGTAGGTTATTGATATACGAGCTATTTGCAAGTGACTCTCACTATTTGAAATTATACTTATATTACTGATTCCAAATTGACATTTACCGATTCGTTAAGGATGGAAAATTTTGCTGTTGCACACATATCGCGGTGCTTCGTACATATTCGGTTGGAATACAGACATCGGTTAAGGAGACACAAAACGAGGTTAATCTACATTCTGACATGAATAACAGTCAGAACAGGGAAAGTTGTTCACGACACTAACTTCAAACTTCGAGTGAAAAACCTGTGTAAAATTGTGACAGTAATCTTTTGGCAGACAATACAGTACTTACAGACTAGTTAGCCGCTCAACTAACTCATCCTCTCTGGGGTCTGATGCAAGAGACTAAAGATTAAGTGTGTCCCATGGAATATAAGTGAACCTGCTAAAGCGAGAGTTTCTACCGAATGCAGATAACTTCAAAGTGCATTGTAAGTATAAAGGCAAGTGCTGCCACCTATTTAGTTGTTACTGAAGTCTAGGAGTCGTCCTGCCGAGACTGCGTAGGAATTCGTTTTCTTTATGGTTTTACGCCTCGTCGACGTCGAGATCATTAGATGCGGGAAAGGACCAGGACAAGGACGGGAAGGAATTCAGCCACGGTCTTTTGAAGGAAGCATCCCGGCATTCGCCTAGAGTGATTTGGGAAACCATGAAAAATCCAGATCTGGATGCCCGGACGGGGTCTCGAACCCGCGTCCTCCCTAAGTAATTAGTGCTCTGATCAAATCCCCCTTCATTTCTCCTCGTCGTATGGGATTAATATTAGGGACGTCTATTAATTACGTGGGGGTGAAATAGGGAGATGGGGGCCGAGTGAAATCTCACCGGGGGGGGGGCGGCTCGACAGAAATTTCAAATCATCTTTTTAAGAACAGTAGAGCTAACAAAAAATCTACATACTACTTGCGACAACGTTGGGGGGGGGGGGGGGAGGTTGTCTCTGGGTCTCACCGCGCTTAAAAAACAGGAGAGATAAAAAGTCTCCAAAATGACGGGGTCTTCAGAAAATGAGTGGAGGGGGGGGGGGTCCTTCAAGATCTCACCCCACCATAAGGGGGGAGTGGGTTCGCCGGGTTTCACGAGGGAGAAAACACCTCACGTAATTAGTGGACGCCCCCTTACGTCGTTGTCAGTGCATCTTGGCTTGCTACTTTCTAACGACTTGCCCACTTCCCATTGTGCCAGCAACGACTTACATTAACGTCTGGACGCCAACACAGAAACCTGCTCTGTGTCTAGTTCTGGCTACCATTTTACTGTACCTATCGATTCCAATTAACTAATTAATAATAAAGTGACTCCCTTTTACTGTCTTTGAGTAAGGTCACGACAGAAATAATGTGTACAGGTCTTCAAGTTGTCTGTAAACGGTCGTAAGATCTGGACTTGCTGTAGGCACTTTCTTCTATTTATTTGGTCGTGAATGCAGGGTGGTTGAAGAAAAGAAAGGAAAAATATCACCCACCCTGCCTTAGTGGAAGAGCAAGAACTGACAAATGCCGTCGTCATGTTACTAGATTGTAGAAAACAAATACATTACAGAAAACATGAGTCACAGCTGAATATAATTCACGGAAGTCACTAATGACTCGCACTGGAAACTACCGTGAATTTTCACATTCGCTATATCGTATGTCTTTCTGGGTATGACGGGTTATCTGCAGTGAACAGGATGGTGAGAGTTAGAGGACAATTAGTAGAAACAGTGACAGATAAAATTTCATTGAGCTTATCCCTTCACTGATTCTTCAGAAATTAATGCAACTACCTCCACTTGCTCTGTTTGCGATATCTTCAACAGTGGTTGTGACTATCTGATTGTGTGGTCTGTGTCTGTATTTTCCATCGAAAGTTCGATAGCTGAGTGTATTTCCGAGAAAATTCTTGCAGCAATATGTTTGGACGCAACATTCCCGAGAAACTGCCGAGCACTGTCTTTCTGGTGGATGGTGTGAAACTGCTTAAGTGGCGTAGTATTGCCCCGAAGACTGAATGAATAGTTAGTAGTGCATTACACGACTTGTAAACGTGATGTTTAAAAAAAAGCAAGAATGAAAGATCGTGGGACTTTTAATACTAAGACTAATAGATTCCAGGGTAAATGCCCGATAGCGTAACAGTTTATAAATCATTGTCGTGATAAATAATGGTAGGTACATCTAAAAAATTGAGGGCATTTTGATGTGACAAACTTTAGTCGGTACAACGAAATGGAATCGTTTCAATTGCGGTGTTTCTAATACGTTTATCGTATTGGGCACAGGGGGGGGGGGGACTTGAGGTAGGTAGTAATCGGAGCTAATGCCGCAATTGTTAACGTGCATACGTCATCCTTTAGCCAAATAGCCTGTGAAACAAAAAGTATTGTTTATTATTTAACATTTAATTCAGGTCATTCAGAGCTGCTGTATACTCAAATTTTATTATCAACGGAGTTTCTGGAGAATAAAAGCAAACTTGAAACCGTATTCACATCAAAAATATAGTTTCGCGTCTGGTACAGTGTATAGTATTTGTCAGAAAGGACTATGCTCTGCTTCATGAGACATGATTTTCCAGCACTAATGCAAATGCATGGGATTCAAAAAGAAGTAATTCAGAACTATAGTAGGATCGCTTCTTTGAGTACGTCCAATCACAGGGACAAGGAATTCGGTATTACATCCCTTCAGATACAGAGTTCTCTACCACCGACCAAGATCGAACAGACCTCGTACGAAATGCGTTCCATTAACTTGTGTGTTGTAATGGAAGTTAGCTGTTTCTTTTGTTTCCTTCTTTATTTTTTTTATCTTTTTTGAATATCAGTACACCTTGGGTTTTTCCAGTTTTACTTATGATTGAGACTCTACAGCAGGGGTGGCCAACTTTATTAGACCCAAGATCTACTGTTTGCTGACGAAACCATGTGCGATCGACCAATGACGTACTTCTTGAAATTTTAAATGAAACAGTATAGTTCAGCACACAATTTTGTTGTATTTTTATTTTATTAAGAAGTAAAACATTAAACTGAAATTTTTTCTTAGTAACTACTTATATATATTAGTGTGAGCATTGTTTCTGAGCATCTCCCGCTAGATTAGCAAAATCAGGTTTGTAGTTTTAAATTGCCAACCTCATAGAATCCAATGTATGGGCGTCTGCCAAGCGAGAACGGTGTTTAGTTTTCGTTTGTTTTAAGTAGGAAAACCCTGATTCACATAAATACATTGAACCAAAACACGAATGAAGTTGTTCAACACATTTATTTAAATTTGGATTTTTCTAGTTGAAAACCAATGCCCAGAAATTTAGACCTGAGGAAGACCTTGCTTTTAGAAATATGCTGCAGCGCAGAGTAATAATTTCGTTTTGAAATCTCATGTAGTCCATTTTAAATGTATCTGCAAATTTTTTAGCTATGGAATTATTAAACGGATAACTGATGAATTCTCAATTTATTTGAAATCACTAAAGCGAATTTCGAAATCTGATACCACTTCCTTAATTTCTTGTCAGGAACGGAATTGTAGGTAGGATGTTTTTACAAATGATCCTTGATGTTTACAAATTGTTGAAATTTTTTATTTTCGATGTCAACTATTATAGGCGCTGTTTGACTTTAGAATGCTACAACATAACTTATAATTCATGTTTTATTCTTGGCTTGTAGTTCCAGATTTAATGTATTCAGTTTTCCGGTAATATCTGCTAAAAGTGCTAAATCATTTTGACAGTCTAAATTATGCAGTTGCTGATAATCATTACCCCTATCTTCTAGAAATTTTATTATTTCGTCCTGTAGATCTCGAAATCTTTTTCAAAAACTTACTTTGACTTAACCACCTTACGTCATTGTGCAATGCCAAATCTGGTTCATTCTCATCTAATTTCTGTATAAAGAGATATTTTCCTTTTATAAAATTTACAATCTTGAAAGAAATATCCATTACATGTTTTGTGCTAAGTCTCTGACTAGCCAGTACTTGCTGATTAATTATGCAGTGGTAGCTAATGAAATCTGGAAATTTTTCATCTTTGTGATAAATAGCAATAAAACCATTAAGATTACCTGTCATTGCAGAAGGCCCACCAGTTTTCATTTTAGGAGTTTATACAAAGGTAGCTTAATCTTGCTAATACATGCTTTAAATTCCGTGAATATATCAGGGCCACGATTTTTTCCCTTTAAGGAAATCATACTTAGCAGTTCTTCTTTCGTCGATAAATCTTCGAAGACCATCCGAATAAAAATAAGTAATTGTTCAGTATCAGTGATATCTGTTGACTCGTCAAGTTGTAGCGAAAAAGCAACGCAGTGGACGATATCTCTTTGTAGTTGTTCCTTTAAGTTTTCACTCATCGTTTCTATTCTGCGCATCACAGTACTTCCAGAAAGCTGTAAACCATGAATAGCTTCATTAATTTTATTTTTGAAATTCATGAACAGCGAATCTGACACTGGTTCTAAAATTTCCTTGATATATCCTCCAGCGGATAAAGCTTTGCAGTTTTATGCAATTCTGTAGCTTACTTGGAAAAAAAGCCTCAGTTGCAGCCTTACTTTCCTCAGTAGGCTTAGAAAACACGTTTTCTTGGACTGTTAATTGCGATTTCAAAGCTTGCAATTTACTTTTTCTTATTTCACTGGTAGGTGGAAAATCTGTCTGATATTTACTATGAATTTTGTTAAAATGTCTCTCTAAATTTCCTTTTTTCGGTATTGCAACACATGAGTTACATATTAAGCAGCAAAAGTTTACTTTTTTAAATTAAATTAAATTAAATTGCAATGGAGCGCATGCTCCGGTGGCAATTTCCCTAAACACCCATCATCCCCCTTTTCTGCATCCACCTATATTTAGCCTTGTCCTGTTACCATGCTTGGTGAAAGTAATAAGTTTTTGATTTCTTTGTAGCAAATTTTTCAAGGATCTACAAAAATAAAAATAAAATATTGTTATTAACGTCGTCAACTGGATGATTGAGAGCCTCCCACAACTTCTCGCCTATTGGCCATCGTGCGCCTAAAACAAATGGGAGCTACTGGACGATCGACTGGATTAATACCCGCGATCGACCGGTCGATCGCGACTGACCGTTTGGCCACCCCTGCTCTAAGCCTCACTATTAGGTGCTATGTTTGTGGAAGAACTTTGACTGAAACCGTGTTATCGAAAATTGCCGATAACCACGTAATTGTCTATCTGTCCTGCTTGAGTCATACCTGTAAATCTGTATTTTGAGCGATCTCATCGTGTTCTGCTAGTCTGTGTTAATTGCGAAAACAAAGAAAGGAATTGAAATGTCTTAATATGGGTGTAGTGTATTGAGCCGAAACAATTTGTCGATCTTGTGGAAAGCATATTCGAGGTTAGTAAAGAATAGAGACAGTCGTTGAAGAACTAATTCGCAACGTTAATCGCAGTGGGAACATATTTTGAAACTAAGATAATAGAGAACACATATTTTTGCATAGTGCCATTGAATGTGTTTGACTTTGAAGTTAGGGGCATGTTCGAGGAAGTGCATTTGTAAAGAATAGTGGTACCGCCAAACAAAAAACACGATTTCTAAATTTATGAAAATGTAAACTAAATGAGCAAACTTTGATTTTCAATTAAATATATTTCATGAGATTTCTGTTCCGTGTGTCAGTCGAACAAGGTTAACTGCTACCACTAGCTGACACGAAGGGCTGTAAACGCTTGCAGTTTGTGTCAGAATACGAGGTCTATTGTTGTAAGGCAGACAGATTTTATTGGTCGTAGTGGGCACGGTGGTTGCTGTGGCTGTCTGTACGTCATCGGAAACCGCGTCCTCTGACCACAGACTGTGACATTCCTGCTGATAACAAGCAGCAACGGCGCGTGGCTATAACAAAGACTACGTAGAATCGATATTGCGAAATGCGCGCTTTTATGTCACTTCTAGAGACCAGTTCTTTAGAACAGTTCCTTTGAAAGAGTGAGCCGTAATGACGGTGGTGTGTCGATCTCGATTGAACTTCAATCGAGTGTGCGCCAACAATAAGTCGGTTTCGTCTTTGCCACTGCCCCCATGTTTGTTCTCTGTTCCTCGCCGTTCATTGTTTATCCACTCTGTTATGAAAGAATAAGAAATCCCGAAGATCGAGAAGAGCTAGGTCGTTCGCGACGTTCTCTGATTCCATCGCTCAGCACCGAAAAGAGCTAGTTCGTTCGCGACGTTGTTCGATTCCAGCACAGCGCGGAGCAGTGCCACTGGGGAGCTAGTTCTTTCGAATCCGACGTCCCTCTCCGCTTCTCTTTGTGTATTCCGGCTACAAGCGTGCCTTGTGAAAGAATATTTTCAAAAGCTGGATAAATTTGCAATGAAAAAAGAAGTAGGTTGCTGAATGGCAAAATAAGTAAAATTTTACTTGTGAACAGTAACCTTCATTTCATTTAGAGCAAAAAGTTCTTTAAAATTGATTGTACTTTGTGTTTGTAAATAAATTAATGTAAAATTATCTATGCTCGAATATCAAATATTCCCAGTAAGTCGAACAATATTTCATTGACTCTTTGATATGGCCTTTTATGCGTGAAAGTAATCCGGTAGTATTAAAAAACAAAAATGTTTCAGAATAAATAAAAAATAAATGAAAATAACCAATATGAGATTAACCTAAGTAATCAGTATAAATGTAAATAAAACGAACAGATAAAACACTCTAAATGGATATAACTGCTCATTTTCTTTAAACTGAGCCAGTGAACCGTTGAAACGAACACCGCTCTTTTTAGTGAGTCACTTTGCCCACCTCTAGTCACTTCCTTCCAAAATTTATTTCTAAAACGTCGCCAATCTAGTCGAAACAGTAACCGATCCCACTCGGTTAGAGGTCGTTCAGGCACTCCTTTCATGAGGGCCTTGGTTCGAATCCCCGTCCGTTTAAATTTTCCTTATTTACACAACTTCACTCGAGTCGAAGGCGGGGAATGCCGAATTGCTTCCCGTTCTTTGACCCCATCCTCTCCTAGCTTTAGTAATCTCAACGTCGACGAGCAGAGGCAAAAAATCATATTTTACTAAATGAAGCTTTTATGTTACTGTAGAAGTAAAGAAGGCCACATGCGGAAGCAAGACCTGACTAGTAGAAGTGTACAGTAGGCCCTATAGTAATCATGCTAACCCTGAGTCACAAAATATTTAATATACGGTGACGATCTTAATACTTCGGAAAAAAAAACAGGATTGAGGACCTCACGTGGAGTTACTCTGAACTGGTGGTGAAAAGTAAGTACATCAGATGGCGCCTGAAAGAGGATTTCGGTTGTGTGTGCGGAGCATTTTAGCATCTCTTGTTAAGTTCAACAGCGCAACGTGTAACCAAAATGATCTTTGGCTTGCGAACGTAGTCACAGCTGACATAGTCTACTGAGCAGAAATATTAAGGAACACAAATAGGAACCAGAAGAAGCTCTGCGATTCGATTGCGTTTTAAAGCTCTACGCCTCTTCGACATCGACGTGATTAGAGGCGGGTAAGGTCAGTGAGTGGGGGTGGCAAAGAACAAGAAGGAGCTGTGCCATGGCCTTTTGGAGAAACCATCCCATCTGCCTGGAACAATTTCTGGAAACCATGGCAAACCAATAAAGGATGGCGGCACGGGGATTCGATTCGTGTGTTCAGTTAGAGATTACTTATCATTAATATGTGAAGGCATCCGATGTTATATTTCGAACAATATACCATGTAAATGTCTGAGTAGCTAGCTTTACAGCCTATGGTTCGTTTTTTGTTACGGCATTACAGCTCGTCGATATTTAGGTCTTTAGACCAAGAGAGGACGAGTGGAGTGGGCGAGGAGGGGGATTTTTTTTGGAGAAATCAATCGTTTCTCGGCTCTTCCGCTCTCATCTCCAGACACGTGAGTCGATCTGTAGACACAGCTGACTGTTGTTCATATGTACGTTAAATCATCCCATCCACTACACCACATACTCGGTGTTAACGGAATGTAGAGAAGGAACAGCAAGACTCAGAAAGACGTGGATAGGGATTGTGAACCGAGTCTCGCGGGTGAATGGTAACGCTGACGCCTCGCATTTGAAAGGACTGGTTAATTTCCTGGTCTGGCCATCTAGATTCCCGTTTACCGTCTTTGGTTTTTTAGATGTCAGTCCAGGAGAATACCTCGATGATTCCTTCAAAAGGCTATGGCCGAATTTCCACCCGTTGCTTACCTCCAGTCCTCTCCTGCGTTAATAACTTCAATGTCGAATAACCAATTAGCACAAAGCAATGAGTAAAAAACGGAGGGAATTGCATCATGCTTGCTTAAGCAGGAGATACTAACGAAGGGAGTAAATAGTTAACCGTTACCCATCACGAGTAAATGTTCTGGAGGATTTATTCCCGTAATTGGATTCATTGAGTTAAAGAAAGTATCAGAATTAAGACTCGTGGATATTCGTTCTGCGCGGCTAAACATTAGTCCTTTATAATTGAAGTGGAATAAACCAGAGAAATTTCTCGGTCAGTGCTTGTATTCAGTTGAAATGTTAATTCAGGGATTTGAAAAAAATCTGGTTTAGGTTGCATTTAAATCGGCTGTCAGTGACACGTTACATTACTGCTGCGGTGCCCTATCGATTAGTCTCTGCGCTCCACCTGTTATATCAGACTCGAGGGTCGCCTCTGGTGGAACACAGCGTTCAGTCTCTAATGTCATACCACCAAACAACACGAATTTTAAATACGAAATTAAGAAATATAAATTTGAACTATTTACGTAATTCCATCAAAAAACATTTATTTCGTACCGTTTCTTAATTAACCAGCATTGAAGTAAATCAAGTCAGAACTTAAAGCTATTTTTTATAAAACAAATTTGACGTGGTTATAAAATTTTATTAATTGTGATCTTGTGCAGTTAAAAACATTCACGAACAAGTTACACAGTTAAATAAACTTTAAAACGTTACTTGAAGAATCAGCTATACAGCCAGCAGGACTTTAATATTTTGCTAATGGATCTCAGTGATTGAGCTTGCGTTACAAGTTACGCAAGTAGGCATTCGTGATCGGATATTCTCCAAGGATAGCTGGTCGCCAATCAGTCATATTGCAGCATGTCGTAGAACCATCGATAACATTACTTGAGGAACATACGCAACTGTCATTCATTCTTTAAGAACATAATAGCGATGCAGTCGTTATAAAAACTAACATAAATTGCGTGAAAGCGATTTAAAACATTAAACGAAACGCTTAATAACAATACCAGTTTGAATTCCGTATACTGGATGCAAGGCTTATACACTGAAGAGCCAAAGAAACTGGTACACCTGCCTAATATCGTGTAGGGCCCCCGCGAGCACGCAGAAGTGCCGCAACACGACGTGGCATGGACTCGACTAATGTCTGAAGTAGTGCTGGAGGGAACTGACACAATGCATTCTGCAGGGCTGTCCATAAATCCGCAAGAGTACGAGGGGATGGAGATCTCTTCTGAACGGCACGTTGCAAGGCATCCCAGATATGCTCAATAATGTTCATGTCTGGGGAATTTGGTGTCCAGAGGAGGTGTTTAAATTCAGAACAGTGTTCCTGAAGCCACTCTGTAGCAATTCTGGACGTGTGGGGGGCATATTGTCCTGCTGGAATTGCCCAAGTCCGTCGGAATGCACAATGGACATGAATGGATGCAGGTGATCAGCTTGAACAGTCCCCTTCTGACACGCAGGGTTCATGAATTCAGGAAGTTGTCTCCATGCCCGTACACGTTCGATATAATTGGAAACGAGACTCGTCAGACCAGGCAATATGTTTCCAGTGATCAACAGTCCAATGTCGGTGTTGACGGGTCCAGGCGAGGCGTAAAGCTTTGTGTCGTGCACTCAGCAAGGGTACACGAGTGGGCCTCCGGCTCCGAAAGCCCATATCGATGATGTTTCGTTGGATGGTTCGCACGCTGACACTTGTTGATGGCCCAGCATTGAAATCCGTAGCAATTTGCGGATGAGTTGCACTTCTGTCTCGTTGAGCGATTCTCTTCAGTCGTCTTTGGTCCCGATATCGCAGGATCTTTTTCCGGCTGCAACGATGTCGGAGTTTTTATGTTTTACCGGATTCCCGATATTCACGGTGCACTCGTGAAATAGTCGTACGGGAAAATCCCCACCTCATCGCTACCTCGGAGATGCTGTGTCCCATCTCTCGTGCGCCAACTATAACACTACGTTCAGGCTCACTTAAATCGTGATAACTTGCCATTGTAGCAGCAGTAACCGATCTAACGCCTGCGCCAGACACCTGTTGTCTTATACACCGCAGCACCGTACTATGAGTGTTTACATATCTTTATGTTTGCATACGCCTTCCTATACCAGTTTCTTTGGCTCTTCAGTGTAAATCAAAAATACTATGCTGTAGCGGATGACCGACCATTACTGCATAGTTTATTTAAATAAATAGTAATATTTGATAACTCAAAGCTATTGTACGCCATTTATATAGCAAAGAAAGAGGCCATTAAGTTCCATTTTACCGTTAAAACTACGAAGTGCTCGAGTCACCTTTTACGTCATTTTCTGAATAGTGCTATAATCATTCCCAGACACTTGTGCTGCAAAAAGGTATAAGACTGTATGTCTCACTTTTTTGTTTGTTTGATTTTTTTGAAAGTGAACCCGCTCAGTCACACGACTCATTCATGATTATTGCTCCTGAATGCGTTCAGTTTACTCCAATAATAGATCAACAGTGGCCAACACCTTATTTTCTGTTTATTGTTATTATAAATGTGTATTGCCTTAGTTGACTATGAGAAGTTTCGTTAAGAGTGGTGTATTGCTTTGTTTTCTGTGTGTGAAGGTAAAGGAAGGCAAAAAGTAAGACCCGGTGCAACCTATTCACGCATTGTATTCCGAACGATATCAAAACGATTCACAGTCAACAGTGTCGTATATTTCCACCGTAAAGCCGCTTCCGAGAGTTTTGGGATTTATCAATGGTCTTTAGCACGCAATCTGGTGTTAACGGATTATATGCACCGCAACCTGTAGGAAACAGCAGGTCCAGTTCCGGATGGTGGAAATTTCTTCCGCAATCGCGGTGCCATCCAATTAACAAGATGTCGGGCGCCGGGTATCATCACAGAGTCTTAGACACGTCGAACGTGAGGTGATGAATTCTATCATTATTCATGGCTTAATAACTTAATGCAACATAATCATTGAAAAGTTTAGAGTCAAACTTCTGTGCAGTGTGAATACTTCCAGCACTATGGGCACATTGGAAACGGTTTCAGTCGGTAAACCAACATTAGTAAAAGTTTTACAAGGTTGTAGGCTTGTGTAGCCAATTTTCTCGATTGCACAGTTTTTGTTGTAACTTTGTTGGATAGTTGGTGATCAGAACTCGCTAGCGGTTCAGTATTGCTGTTTGCCAGCCAGATGCTTACACCTGACTTGGCTGGAGACACTGCCGGTGGCTTTCCGCTTCGGAACTGACGAAATGAACCATTTCAGAATGTCTGTCCATCATGCGACTACGCAGTTTGTGAGTCATCATCATCATTAATGCTCTACCCTGACGCAGGTTTTCGTATGGCTGCTCTCCACGCTGCCCTCCTCTTGACGCCCATATAATTGCCGTTTCTTTTGATGTTATCTATACTCTCACTCTCCTCCCTCAAAACTAGTCCTCCCAAGGCGTCTTTTAACAACCACTTCCCTCTCAGCAAGTGTCCGATTCAGTTCTTCTTTCTTTCTGTTCCGATTTGGAATGGTTTCCTGCTCTCACCGACCTTTTTGCAGTACTTCAACATCATTCACTTTTTCCTCTCCATTCTCCTACACATCCACATCTCAAACGGTTTTATTCTCTTTTATCAGTGTCCACGTCTCAGTTTCAGAGTGGTACACTTAATATGTTTATGTGAGAAATAGATTTCAGATTGAATGCGAAAGTGTTATCGTCATAGTGAAGAGAGCCGCTACTATAATGAGCAGAAGGTTTAATGGACATCTCATGGAATTTTCTCTCCCCTTAACATCCTTGTAGTAGTGGTGGAGGAAAAATCTTCAATGTATGGTGTTTTTCGGTTCCTTTACTGACACCAAATTTGTTAGTATCTGTCTCTCCCACTTTCCACTGCAGCTAACGTGGCGAGGCAGTAAAACTGAGGCGCTAGCAGGCAACTAGGCTGTGAGGTGTGTTAATGGTGGTTGCCTATATGCAGGCTCTTCAATGCAGCGTTCCCTCTATTCAGAATCACATATCGTATTTCGAAGAAAAAACAGTGAAATAGTTTCCTAATATTTGTATTTCACGTGATATATCGCCATTGTTATTGACTATTGACTTTTATTTGGTTCGAATAATTATGAGTGACGTTCTTTCAACATTTTCAATATTTCTCATTAATATTGTTACTAAGTGAGATGGGGCTTAGGTAATGGTGTGGCGCTTGCTTGCACTGATATTGTTGAATTGATCCCCCTCCCTTTGTAGTAAATCTTTACAATCGTTGACCGCCTTTGCCACAAATGAAAATTTCTCAACTTAGTCACCGCTGAAATCGAGTTACTTTATGGTCGTCCTCGTCTTCACTACTCGCAATTCCTAGTTCAAAATACATCTAGATGTTATTATCAACTTATTCTTGATATACACACTGTGACCTTCCTCTCAGTATTTTGTGCCTACTTAAATGACTTTTACTATTTCAGGGACGAATTATTTTGGTGAAAAATACGAGAAATTGTATCATTTGTTATTGAATTAACTCGTACAGCATAAGCTCTGTTGCAACTTACATTACTGAGAGAGAGGTGTTGTACATTGGGAAGTAAAGGAACTGTTATAAGCAGAGAAACTGAACTTAAGGAGCAAACGTACTCATTTGTGCTAAAGTCTCCGAAGAGGATAAGTTCAATTAAACAATTTTAGATTAATTTTGCATGGCATTTCAGTAAGTTTACGAAATGTCTCTGAGCTTATTTAACGTTATGTTTTATTGTTTTGGCTGTTCATTGAATTTGCAATATGAATTATGTAATTTTTTTTTTTTTTACATCAAGCTAGATTCAGTTAATATTTGGCTTTAATAGAATGCTGTGTTACCATGGCAGAGCACGTATTCCCGAATGTTCGATCTTTTTTTTCCCCCCCTTCTTTTCTAAGTTTTGACGCTGGGCGCGAAGAAGTTCAGTGAGCAGGGAAGTGGTATGGTTTCACCATGGAGAAGCAGTGTAGTACTGTGTCATGGAGTAGATGTGAGCTTAATGTGTGCGGAGAATATTCTGACAGTTGTCGTATAACAAGTACAGCAATAGGCAGAACATTAAACAGCATCATATTAATTAACAGCAAGGATTTCTTCTAGGAATCGGTCAGATGTCTTAATTACTAAAGAATCAACGAACAGTTTAATAATCAGAAGGAATCATTACCTGTAAAATGTTAACCTATCATTTAATAAAGAAATACAGGAAGTTATAATTATTTATTGTGAGTATTTCTGTCTTCTGTCGTCGACTCTTGCTCGGCTGCGTGCCAGAAAATCAAGAGCAGTAATTTAATTAATCAACACAACGTTAAAACCTCATAATAACTTTTCGCTGCACGTATTCCTCCAATCACACTGCTTTATACTGTCAGATACCAAGTAGGCTTTACAGCAATGTCCATACACAAATATAGCTGCTTTCCCAATTCAAATGTTTGATACCAACAATGTCGGTCCACACTGTGGCCCCTACCAGCGACTGGTCGAGGTTTCATTACACAGCTTCCATACTTCCCTTATACTCGTATGTCTCCTCGTTACTTGCTTGTAAGGGACCGTGCACAAACTACGTGGCTCCGTCCAGGGGGGGAGGGGTTGACTGGAAGTCTAGCTGGAGTACGTGGGGGGAGAGGGGGGGTTCACTGGAGGCCAAAATTGAGCTACGTGGTTTATGAACGCTCCCTAATATACCCAGGACCTTACGATATGTCTTACAATTATTCCGTTGCATTCGATTTCTTCAGTGCCTAAAAGATAACGGATCAGTGCTGCAATTCAATTTCGTTATTTGCTTCGAGTGTCGTTTTAGATCAATGGTAGAGGGTGGAAGTGGTATCAACGCTCAGGACAGCGTAACTGGTCGCATATTCTGCACCCAGTTATTTCCTGTTTCTACTTGTTTGATTTTCTGCGTTTACCTTGTTTTGAATATTGTAATAATGTAAACATTAACGTTGTGCATGTTAATTCGTTGGCTGCTTCCTTACAGCGTTTCGTGTGCCAGATAATCAGATGGCCGTAAAATATTTCCAAATTCATGAGAGATCAGCTGTTGCCTACAACCAGTAATTCAGTTTGTATCTACAAAAATTAATCACAGAAACTGATTATAATAAACAAATAATACCAAATGAGCACATCAACAAAAAAGCAAATAGACCTAACATAGAAAATAACAAAACAAAAAAATCACGAATACCTCTTTCGCGATAGTTTTTTTTGTATAATTTTAATTTCCGTAAAAAATTACTTCTTAATTTAAAACAAAATTACTGATAATCGAACTCATTATTGCACAATTGTCTTTCAAATTGAATATATAAACCAAACAAAATTTTAAGTGATAAAAGTTTTCACATAAGTATTTTCACAAAATATTTAGTCTCATTTATTATATTTTCAATCAAATTACATGTATGTGTGTTTCAAATATCATAAAAGAGATAGTAATGTGTTGTGAAAATAGTTATCTCAACATTTCTTTAAGACCGACTATATACATAAAAAAAAATAAACTGGCATAAATTATGGAATAAAAAAGAGGGAGAGGTGCAAATATTTTGGGAATCGGAGAGTTCACAGTTTTCATTTAATACCCATGAAGATAAGTTACCTAAACGTTTCATTTTGGTTCAGATGTCCCCCGAAACCCGTATAACTATCTTCACTGCCATGATATTTCAAAATTTTACATTACAGTTGTGTTTGGCTTAGTGAGAACGAGTGCATTTACACGTTTTCAACATAAAAGGGTTTAGTTCAGCACTTCGGACGCTGTGTCAGATGGATTACATACGGTTTCCGTGGTTCGTTCAGAATTATAAAAACAAGATACTAACGTGTAAATATATTAATATTTTTACAAAGTAAATGCTTAGACAAAACCTATATACGAAATACCTGTATAAATTTACATTTGGTTCTTTTTTATGTAAAATAGTAAAAAGTAAGCAATTAGAATGTATTTTTGGAGTGTTGCTGATGATAAATGTGATTGGCCGTCAGCGCCGTGGTAGCGAGCAACAAGCGGACCAGATTGATGGCGCTGTTTGCCACGCAGAGTTCGGCCCAATTCCAGGAATAGGGTCCCCGCCCCTCTCGTAATAGTCGCCGCTTCCAGGAACTCCCACCGGTAAACAGGAGCCCAGAGAAGATCGATAACCCGGCGCCAGACAAACAACTCAGATATTCCCAGCATACTGCTAACTAAGGAAACGAATTAGCCAAAAATCATATGAAAGACATGGAATCAATCAACACAAGCTGCTCCCAACGTGGCATCAAATCTGCTACGTTTCCAGAAAACCAATCACTGTTATAGTAAAACTAAAACAAATTTATTGAACAGTGGTATAAAAAGTTAAACTAATTTCAAATTCCATGCAATTAAGGGCCGGCCAAAGTAGAGGAGAGTGGAGCAAGTTGGCCATGGCTGGCAAAACGATCATGGGGAGGTCCCATAGCGCGGGGAACATTTGAACTCAATGTCCTTTGTCACCTTGAGAAGCGTGTTGTCGCTAGAAGTTACGATAACATTTGTGGTTTTTCATCATCCGATGTTTAATAAGTGATAAGTTTCTCTATTCATTACTAAGAATTCTGGTGATTTAGCGTTTTTGTACGAACTTATTTGACAAAAGTGGTATTTTGGCTAAAAATACGTTTGGCGATCGCGTAGTTTCGTTGCATTATTCAGGTAGAATGTCGTCATTCCGGGCAAAGTAACCAAGCTGTTGGTGGCGGTGGCCGACTCTGCTTGTTTCTTTCGGATAATTAGCATGGATGATATATATATAAATAACATTGAATGCTTTATCAACATTTGACGCTGAAGTGACTATATTAATCAAAATAAGAAAACAAAGAAAGGAGGGCGGAAGAGCGGGAAGTGGTTCATGGCACCCTCTTGCCGTTGGGGTTCGAAACGGCCCCTAAAGGCGGATGAATCAGAAATGATCAACGGCATGGGGATTCAGAAGGCAACGGAAAACCACTGCATTAAAGACCCAAAGGGTATCCCGAGGACATGTAATACTCTCAAATTACATATATCATGATGGCTTCTTCCTGGGTAAAATATTCAGGAGGTGAAAATAGTCCCCCAATCGGATCTCCGGGCGGGGACTGCTCAGGGAGGAGTCATCAGAATGGATAAAAACATTCTATGAGTCGGAGCGTGGAATGTCAGAAGTCTGAATACGGCAGGTAGCACTTAAAAATGGAAATGGAACAACTTAAGTTAGATGTTGTTGGGATTAGCAAGATTAAATGGAAGGAGCCACAGGATTTCTGGAATGGAGAACATAGGATACTTAGCACACAAGCTGTCAATGGAGTCACTGGTGTAGGATTTGTAATGGATATGAGAGTTTGGGAAGCGGGTGGGTTATTATGAACAGTTTACCGACAGGATTATTTTGATGAAGTTAGAAACTAAGCCCGTCCCAACCACGTTACTACAACTGTATATGCCAACGTCGCAGGAAGATGACGAAGAAATATACGCGGAAATTGAAGAATTAATCAAATATGTGAAGGGGGAGGAAAATCTAATAATCATGGGTGATTGGAATGCGATAGTGGGAGAAGGAAGAGAGGGGAATACTGTATGAAGTTTTTATCTAGGAGAAGAAAATGAGCGAGGAAGCAGGTTGTTAGAATTTTGTGAAAGATATAAGCTAGTTGTAGCAAACACACTGTTTAAGAATCATGCATGAAGGATATACACCTGGAAACGTCCTGGCGATACAGGCAGATACCAGCTAGGTTATATCATGGTCAAACAGAGATTCAGGAATCTAGTTCTAGACTGTAAAGCGTACCCAGGAGCAGACATAGACTCGGACCATAATTTGATAGTAATGAAGCGCAGGATGAAATTCAATCGAATAAGAAATCAGTATAAGCAGAACAGACTGGAAGTGAATAAACTGAAACAATCTAGCACGAGAGACAAATTTGCAGAAATGGTAGACATAGGTCTAAGAAGTAACTTTGAAAGGAGCTCAACCGAGGACGAATGGAATGCTTTAAAGACTGAAATAATGAAAGCTGGTAAAGAAACATTAGGCTTTAGGGAACAAGCTGCCAGAAAACCTTGGATCACAGAAGAAATTTTGGAGCTGATGGATCAGACGAGAAGGTACGAAAATGCTCAGGATGAAGCAGGAAGAGAGCAATACAGGCAATTTAAAAATCAAATAAACAGGAAATCAAAAAAAAAGCAAAAGAAAAAGGGCTGAAAGATAAATGTGAAGAAGTAGAAAAGGAAGTGGTCGTAGATGTTGCATATAGCAAGATCAAGCAGAATTATGGAGAAATGAAGACAAGAGGTGTGAACATTAAAGTTGCCAATGGGAAACCTCTTTTAAGCCAGACGATAGAGCTAACAGATGGAAGGAATACATTGAGAAGCTTAATGATGGGGACGACTTGAACAACAGCGTAATGGAAAAGGAAGGCGATGTCGACATTAATGACTCAGCAGATCCTGTTTTGAGCACAGAATTTAATATAGCTCTGAATGACCTGAAAGCAAAAAAGGCAGTTGGAATAGATGAGATCCTTGCAGAACTTCTTAAATCCCTAGGAGAAGAAGGAATCGAAAGATTATTCAAGCTGATATCAAAAAGTTATGAAACAGGAGAAATTCCAACTGATTTTTTAAAAAAAATATCTTCACATTTCCGAAGAAAGCAAAAGCCGACAAATGTGAGAATTATCGCACCATTACTTTAACATCACAAGCTTCAAAATTACTGACCAAAATAATATATGGAAGGATGGAAAGGGTAGTAGAAGAGATAGTAGGTGAAGATCAGTTTGGGTTTAGGAAAAATTTCGGTACAAGGCAAGCAATTCTGAGAAGATTAATACTTGAAGGGCGGATCAAGAAAAACAAATATACTTTTATGGCGTTTGTTGATTTAGAAAAAGCTTTTGATAATGTTAGATGAGACAAGATGTTCAAAATTTTAAAGAAGTCAGGTCTAAAGTATCGAGATAGAAGAATACTTTATCAACTACATAAGAATCAAGTGGCTATAATAAAAGAAGAGAATCACAAGAAACATGCACCAGTTAAAAAGAGTGTGAGACAAGGTTGTAGTCTATCTCTGTTAATATTCAACTTCTATGTAGTAGAAGCAATAAAGAAAGTAAAAGAAAAATGTCCATGTGGCATAAGTGCTCAGGGAGAAAAAAAATCAGTATGCTACGATTTGCTGATGACATTGTCTTGTTAGCAGAAGGGGCTGAAGATATTGAGAGGTTAGTGAATGGCATGAACAAAATGCGGAAGGAAGATTTTGGACTGAATATAAATCAAAGCAAGATAAAAGTGATGAAATGTAGCAGAAATGATACCAATCACAGTAGATTAAATATAATAATAGGATCGGATGCAATAGGAACTAAGTGAATTCTGTTACGTGGGAAACAAAATTACAACCGATGGCCGAAGCAAGAATGATGTTAAAAGCAGAATAGCACTATCAAAAACAGCCTTAATGAGGAAGAGAAATCTTTTAGATTCAAATATTGATCTATGAATTAGAAAGAACTTTTTAAAATTTTATGTATGGAGCACAGCACTTTATGGTAGCGAAACATGGACTTTAGTAATACCTGATAGAAAGAAAATTGAGGCATTTGAAATGTGGTGAAAATTAAGTGGACAGACAAAGTAAGAAATGAACGAGTTTTGGAAATGATGGGTGAGAAAAGAAGTTTGTGGAAGAAGCTTAGAGAAAGAAGTAGGTCATATTTTTAAACATGCTGGAGTGGTTAATTCGCTGGTGGATAGAACTATAGAGGACGACAGAGATTAGAATATATGAAGCAGATAATTGAGGCTTTGAGGACGTGTGTTGTAAGTGATATGTAGAGATGAAGAGGTTAGCACAAGATAGGAAAGGATGGAGGATTGCATCAAACCAGTTATTTCCATATAAAAACGAGCTTTAAGCTGCAAAATCTAACAAAAAATAATAAAAAAACCATAAAAAAACCCTAAGATGATGATCCAAAAGAGACACAGTGCTAATGCTGTAACGAGAATTTCTCAGTTTAATTATCACAACGGATCAGGTGCCAAAATTGTTCCTTTTGGACCCATTATCTCTGTTTGGAATGGAAGAAAAAGGCTTTTCTTTTGGTTGCAAAAAATGCATTAATATAAATTTATTTTTTACCTGTTACAATTTGCGTGGTTTCAAATTTATGAAATTTTTCTTGAAATAAAGTACACTATTTTGTAAATTTAAGATGGATTAAATGACTCATTTCTGGTTTTGACGGTAATGGCCACTTTGTCCGGCTGCGGCCAGCAAAATGGTTACTGATCAGCCAGAACATTATGGCCACTTACCTAATAGCCGGTATTTTCGTCTTTCGCACGGATAACAGTGACGACGCGACTTGGCATGGCAGCAATGAGGCCTTGGTAGGTCGCTGGAGGGAGTTGGCACCACATCTGCACACACAAGTAACCTAATTCCTGTAAATTTTGAGGAGGGGAGCGATGAGCCACGTTCAATCATATCCCAATGTGTTCGATCGCGTTCAGATCTGGAGAGTTGGAGGGCCAGCACATCAATTGCAATTCGTCACTGTGTTTCTCGAACCACTCCATCACACTTTCTTGCGTCATTATCTTGTTGAAAAGTGCCACTGCCGTTGGGAAACATGGTCGTCATGAAGGGGTATAGGTGACCTGCAACAAGTGTACGCTACTTATTGACTGTCATGGTGCCTTGCCCGAGCTCTACTGGACCCATGGATGCCCACGTGAATTTTTCCCATAGCATAATTGAGCCGCGGCCAGATTGTTTCCGTCCCGCAGTACAGGGGTCAAGAAGCTGTACCCCTAGAAAACTACGAATTCGCACCCTACCATTGGCATGATGAAGAAGGTATCGGGATTCATCAGCCCATGCAATGCTCTGCCACTGCGCCAACGTCCAGTGACGATTTCAGTCGTAGTTGCAGGTCGTGGTGTTAACATTGCACATGCATGGGCCGTCGGCTGCGGAGGCCCATCGTTAGGAGTGTTCGGTGCACTGTGTGTTCAGACACACTTGTACTCTGCCAAGCATTAAAGTCTGATGTTAGTTCCGCCACAGTTCGCTGCCTGTCCTGTTTTACCAGTCTGCCCAGCATACGACGTCCGACATCTGTAGTAAGGGGTGTGCGCCAAATCCCTCGACGTTTGAAACGTATTTTCACCTCGGTTTCGCCGCTTGTTGAAGACACTCACCACAGCACTCCTCGAACACCCGACAAGTCTTACTGTTTCCGAAATTCTCGTAACGAGCCTCCGATCCATCACAATCTGCCCTCGATCAAACTCAGATAGACCGCGCCTTCCCCATTCTAAATACGGATAGCACTCTGACTGATACCACATGCACCGTGCGTGTATGCTACTAGCAGTCGTTCCTCGTCAGGTGACGCTGCTGTCGCCCGGACGGGTTTATATCGATAGTAGGTAGGTGGTCATAATGTTCTGGCTGATCAGTGTAATTATTTTAGCTACTAAACGTGATACCAAGATAACTGAAAAATTCTAATGAGTGCTAAAAAACAGGAAGACTTAGCTTGGCCACTTTATCTGCTTCTCCCCTACTTAGCTAGTGTAGATGTAAATTAAAGTAATGAGTCTTTCAAAAACATTTCTTAATTATCTTAGAAATTAGGCTTTACAACTTAACAAAAGATAGTAGCTTATATATTTTTTTAAAATCCTTATTAATGATTGCACTAAATTAGATTGTCAGTATTCTATTAAAATTTTAATGTGTGTTCTTTCTACCTCTTTTTCATCGTCCACGTCGAGGTCATTAGAGGCGGGAAAGGACCCGGGGCAACAATAAACAATTCGGCCATGGCCTTTTGAAGGAACCATCCCGGCATTAACAAGGAATAGTTTTGGAAACCATTTAAAAACCAACTATTTTTTTGAAGCTCAACAGTTCAAAAACGCGAAGTCGTTTATGATCACCAGAAAGAAGAAAAACTCAAACAATACAAAAGTTGTGATATAGAACAATAATGAAAAGTAAGTACACAGATAAAATGGACATACTCTGGGTTTTATGCTAAGGAAAAGGAGTTAGTGGAAGTTTCTCACAAAAAGAGGAGAAAGTAGTGGCGGGAACATTTTACGACATGCCGTATTGATTAATTTGCCGGAAGAAGAAATCAACCTTAGAGGAAGACAAAGATTAGTAGACGCGAAAGAGATAATTTAGAACGTTAGTTGTAATCTGTGTATTAAGATAAAAATAGTATGGTGACGATAGAAAGATAATTGAGTAATGCATCATACAGATAAAGAACAAGCTGGTCAGGTAGGTGAGTATTTGTGGAAGGGGAAAAGAGGTTTGTCGTATTCTTGTCTCCGCCCATCTTTTAGCACGATACTGTATCAACTAAAACATAATTTCTCATTTTAATAGGACTTCAGAGTCTAATTTCTGGTATTCATGTCCACTTTTTAAAATTAATAAATCATTCGTTTTTATGCTCTACAATTTTTCTTCGACATCTTTTCAGAATGTGAACAGGACTAAGAAAAAAGGCTGTGATTGCAAACCATAATTTGAATTACAAACTGAACAGTTCTCTGCTGGGTCTCGGAAGGACGCTGGTTTGACCCCCGGTTCCACCGACCTGATTTCAGTTTTCCGTGGTTTCACGAAATTACTCCACGTGAATACCGGGATAGTTCTTCACTAAAAGCCTACACTCTTCTGGCTCCATTGATGTTACCGACGACCGTTGAAACAATGAAGAAAGTTTGTAAATATGCTATTCCCGCCCGTAGAAAATTAAACCTTTTTTGCTCACCATAAGTGTTTTTCTATGAATAAAATGTATAAAAAGTTTAGGAGGCTCAAAGTGAATGATACTGTTTATTTGATTATAATAATACATATAAATGTCATTGTTGTAGATACACGCAGCGTAGATGATTCCTCGTCTGGCCTAGTCCAATTTTGTTCTTTACTAAACGTAAATTTCCATTCGGCGAATTTTCTTTGGTCACTTACCGAGAGTGGTGGTGTAACGGTAGCGTTCTGGCCTCGCATTCGGGGGGACGGCGGTTAGAATCCCCGTCCGGGCATCCAATTTTCGGTTTTCCATGGTTTCCCAAATCACTCCAGGCAAAAGCCGGGATGCTTCCTTCAAAAGGCCATGGCCGAATTCCTTCCCATTCCTTACCCCCCCCTCCCTTCCCGTCTCTAAAGATCTCCTTTTAGAGAGACGTTAAGCAGATAAAAAAAAAATTGGACATTTTCTTTATTAATCCGTAAACCCGAAACCTGCTCTGTACTTGTTAGCAGTTTTGGTCTACCTGGCATTAATTTACACAAAATTTTGCAACTTTTCGGTTCTTATTCATCCCATTTTCAGGGACAAGTACGATAAAATTTTACTTATTTGATACCACAGATTAAGTATCGTTAAATTGTATCCAGTAGTCAATAATATTAACAATCTACTTATGAGAGCATCACTAAAGTTTAGGAGGCTCAAAGTGATACGAGACCTGCACTGATCAGCTTGACGTCACGGGAAGTGGTGAGGTGGAGAGAGTTTTGGTATACTGGAAATGATCCTGTACACAACGGTATCCAGTCTCTCCTTTCAGCTTAGGGGTTCTCGAGATAGGTTGTATAGGAATGTCATTTCTTACACAAATTTTCTCCCCCCGACTAGCGAGTATCGAGACGTTGTACGTATTCACGTCAAAAGCTCCTAGAATTGACGAGACAGTGAAATCGTGTCGAGGAGAAGGCAGTGGCTGGGGTCGTTGTACCACAGTTGGCACTGTGTGTGTGACCTGGATATGTCGGCGGGGGAAGAGAGAGTCGACCACGCCGGCACCTATCATAACACCATACAATACGAGGCTCTGTAAGACCATCCCATTCCTTTCAGCCATCAATCGCTTAGACTTAACTCGGTCGTTTCCCTTTTATCTCTGTGTGTAGGTTTTATCAGCGGAACAAAGAATACCCAGCCATTGTTTTCTCTTCGCCTTGTAAGCCACACCATTAATCTACTACAATTGATACGATTTATGTATTTTTCTTAAAACGACGCAGCCATCGAGTACACATTAGTTACTCAAAGACCACATTTTAAATCAGACCCTAAACTTTCAAAATGTCGAAATCGGCTCAGTAGTTGTGATGCCGGAAATGAAGTAACAAACGTACGAGCAGGCAAAAACACAAGTATCCTGGAAACAACTGTATTGGCTTCAGGGGTCTCCTAGTGGCAAAAAAAAAAAAATGTATTAGATACTATTGTAATCTATACTTTCACTGCTGTCCAAGCGCAATATGTCGTACTTACAGCTACAGATACACTGCTATTACAGCATGTTGGTGACGCGAATGAGATTTCGCCCATCCAGAAAGTGTCCAACGCGCATACAATCCGCGCAACACGTCATAACATGTCGGTGACGGGAACTCAAGAAACATAGCCTAGCGCGCCTATACAAGTTTTCAGTTCAACAAGGGAGGCTAGGGAAAACAGCCCGTCTCTTTCCACAGCTGAAGACAGCAGGTCGACGACAAGCACGAAAACAAACAAACTTCGCAATATTTCTGTAAAGCACATGTAAAGGATGAAGATGTGTACATATCCAGACCTTTCACATTAATCTTGACTGGATGTATACACTTCTTTCCCCTTGCCAGATATCACTTCTATGATTAAGGGGGGTGTTTTTTATCGAAATTTTGTGAAGTGTATTCGTGTTTTATTTTCGCCCTTGCTCACCTGCCTTGATCTGCGGTAGCTGATGAGTTATTTTCCTTATCCTCTCTTGTTTTTATTTTTTATGTGTAGTTTCTGAAATATAGTACGTAAATATAGTTGGAAAACGCAAATTAAACCTTTTACAGAGACGGATAAAAGAAAGTGCAACATGTCGCTCGATATTATATGATCACTTTTCTTTTGTGAAACATCTGTCAGTGCGCTGTTGCAGCTTATAAGAGACCTCGCCCGTGCTGCCAGCTAATCCGAGTAGCTGTTGGTTTGTATGCTTTCTGAGAAGCATGCTGGACGGTCAGCGAACACGATATGCAATCTCGTAAAGTTTCCCGCTAAGGCAACAACGCCCTTGACACAAACACGAGAGTACGAACAAGTCGTTTGCAAGTTAGGAGCAACAAGGCGTATTGTGACTTCCTATTAATATACGCCATTAATCACGTGCGGTGGCAGACTTTCTAAAGTCACCTCCACGCCGAGTGATCCATTGTCTGACAAGACTACGGGCCCATTCACAATGCAGAGTTAAACCACGGCTTCTACTCGAGCCGTGATGCAATCGCGACAAAAGTTTCTTCATACCGTGGCTCTCCCACACGCGTACCTACCTCGCTTAACAAGATTTTCATCTTCAGCAGGTAATTAGCGTTGTTTAACATACAGATCAACCCAAAGCGACCACTCCTATATAGGGTGGTTCAAAACAACACAGACAGCGCTTAGTCTGCTGTCCAAGAAGAGGACCCAAGGCCAGTAATTTTCTTTCTTTCTTATGGCTTTACTCCTCGTCGACGTCGAGGTCATTAGAGGCGGGAAGTGGAAATGTCAACTATTCGATTTGTCGTGGTCTATGGATGGACCCCCCTCCAGTATTCCCTCTTACACTGTCATTTATTTACCTAATTTCATCAGAGTTTCAACCGAGTTTCCTTTCTTAATCTGGTTGGATATTCTGTCTGCCAACTCTTATCCTTAGAAACACGCTCAGTTCTTAAGAATGATTCCCAGAGATTATCGCACAGCAGGTAACATTACAATACTAAGCAGTTTCGCCGTAGTTTCTAATCGCCCTGAAGATAGCTTAACACTTCTCTGTATAATTCAAAATGTTACGGGTCATGTAATTTTTCTCACTGAATTTCAACAAACAAATTATATCTCTTATTTCTATGTCCAAAGTGTTTCCTTTCTTCATTAATAAACCATAGGAGCCACGCATACACAGCTGAATGTCGCTACTTAGATTCTCAATATAACAGTCACCTTTCAGCAGATTGTGGTGCCTTCGTCTTTTAACACCACCCAAAGAAAGATGTCGCCGGAGTAAGATCGGGGGCTTGTACTGCGAATTCAGTTGCTGTACATCGTCCAATCCCGCTCCAGTTAGTTGCGGCCCAACATGTATCGCACAATAGACAGGACCTTCATACTGCTGGAAGTAAAGTTTTAAAAGTTATCCTTCTTGTACAGCCACAATACTCTTGGTCAAATATGAATTATTGGGATTTGATCGGTTATGCTAAAATTTTGTATAAATGAATTAATGTTAACGACAGTGAATGACATCCAGTAATGTATTAACCAACCAAAAGTTTATGTTGTACACACTAAAACTGATTTTAGTTAATTGGGCTTCATTATAGGAACAAGTTGATATGATTAAATATATCATCAGTTCAGTATGAAATGAGAACATGAATGAAATAGGGTTTCTTTGTCGTGATTTCAATCAACATTTCTGAGCATGCGATTCTCGCAACACAACACTGAGTTAAATTGATAATAAGCACTTCCACGGTTCGTCAAGGGGATCCGACGCAGGCCGTTACTGGGTAATTGAGAAACTCTTCTTCGCAGGAATTTTGATGTGAATTATGAATAAATATTTCAACTTCTTGATTATTTCGCAGCATCCGCATCGATCAGGACATGCGGATATGCCAATAGCAACGTTTCGTCGCGCTAGTTTGATGCGAATCTAACTGTAATACTGTGCTAAAATCAGTTAGAAAGACTGATAACACTTGACGTTCATGACCTGTTGAAAACAGATCATCAGCTCGACTGAAAACATATTCGGTGGTCGAAGCCTTGAATGATTAAAACTTTGAGAGCGGAATGAGAAGGGTCGAATCGCTTTGTTGAAGAAGATGATTTTTTCTCGTAGGCCTCCGGCAACAGATAGAACAATCCTTGAAGGCTTCCTGAAAAAGAACAATTCTCGTGCTCCTCTCCTAAGTAACAGCATACCTTCGAAAGTAGATACCAGCTTATTTTGTTTAAGGTTATATCAACTGGGCTCAAAGGTGTCCCTTTAGTCAAAGTTCCTTTCAAATTATTGATCCGCGCCGCAGAATATAATTGCTGCCTGTCTAGACAAACACTCAGGTGGGCAAATATTCCTTGATTAACCAAGCAAGCAGGTATTTCCTTGTTTTCCGTAGCGAAATTCATATGCATATAAACGTCTCAATTTAACAGTTTTAGTAATAATAATAGTTGATTATCGACCTTGTCGACTTATTTTTCCTGCTGTTCACTCACTTAGATGTCATTCATTTGCATTTTTATTTATTTTAATAATCTATTCATAGACGGTGGATATCTGATTTATATGACGTGCCTGATTCCTGTATATTGATTCCCGGTATAACCTCTGGTAGCAGAGCCAACTACTTATTTTCATTGAGATTACTGTCTATAAATAAAGTACCGGCCCACTACACCACATGTTGATGTTGCATCACAAACATTTAAGGCGCGTTATTTTAGTGCTTGCTTTAAAACAATATGTCAGTTTCCCATGTAGCCAATTTACCAATCTAGAAATTTGCAATTTAAACACAAATTTCGGCAGTATACTGTATTAAGTACGAAATTACTTTGCGTCTTCCCTTATACCGAGCCTGCTAGTTCTCCATTCGGGAGGACGCGGATTCAAAAACCCATCAATCCATCCAGATTTCAGTTTTCCACAGTTCAACCACCGAATGCCCAGGGTCGTTCCTTCGAAAGTCCACGATCAAATGTCGTTCCTTACCAATAATTTTATATAAGTGATTTTTTAAATTTTTTGCTTCAAATACGATTTGTGCAGCAAGCCTGAAAGACGTCATGCAGTGTGTAGACGTTAAGGTGAAAGAGTTTGCGAGCGTATTCGGCTGAGCGAGTTGGGACACAGGAGGCGTAAGAATTAGAAAGTGGAGGACACGTACAGGCGCTGCCTTCCTGGCGCGTGTCTCTAAAAATAGCTTTCTCAACTTCTCTCGGAAGAGCAAGAGACAAAATATCTTCAAGATGGAATACTGCGGAGAAGGAAAGGCAAGGCAATCCGCGATGGTGGGTGCTTTATTCAAAAATTAATCTCTCCTCTGTCCATTCTCATCTCATACGCCATGAAGGAAGAAAGACATAAGTATTTCCCTCGTCTTATTTACCCTGTCACTGCTACTCAAATACGTCGTAGGAAGAATTAATTCCTTGCATTCGTAAATGACACAGCTTTTTCTCAAATTTGTCAATAAATTCAAACTGCATGGTCTCAGATCAACTTCTTTATCAACTCTGTAAAGCTTGTGGCAAAAGATTAAAAAACGCGCGACTGTTCTCTTTGTTTTTTGAATACTATTAATAAATATTTTTGCTTTAAGGATCTCGCGTAGAAAAACGGTTACTTCCCTGAACGTGTACAAGCGTTTTGTATACTCTCACATTTCCGTATCCGTTATCTTCGAAATTTGGCTTATGAATTGCAATCTAGTATTAATTCTACCCTCGACGGAAATTACATATTGGTGCTGCCTTTTAATGTTATTCTAACCAGGTTCTCATCGAAAAGGGATTTTTTTAATTACTTTTGCGCAATACATTGCTGTTTTTACAATACAGCAGAAGGTGCCATTTAACGCACGATGCTTGGTATATTAACACTAGTCCGTCAAAAATGACGGGTTGAATGGAGTGTTTAGGCAATCTTTTTTTTTTTAATTGGATAGCTAAATGAAAGTGTTATAAAATAAAGCTCAATGTAATTCCTCGTCCCTTGTGCTGTAGCAAAACGGTTGTCAGCTGGTTCTGGTAGCATTTCAGCCAAACCACAAACTCCGCTAATATTTCTTCTGGAAAATCATAGTTGCAATCACACGTGAATTAATACGTTCTCTGTATTGCATGTTAATGTTATCATGCATCGCGGTATAAACTTGATTCTAAATCTTAACAAGATCTTATATCTTTATTTTTTGTTATTTGTGATGCAAATCAATGTTTTAACGGCTGACACAGCTTACGTGTGGCTGAAATAATGACCCCGGTAATATGAAGTCAGTGAAAGCGAAAGCGAAAGATACTAAAATTAAATCTTAACTACTTACCGTAAGCCATGTAATATTAGTTTCAATTGTGGTGTATGGCGCATAGATAGCGTTCAATTTGGAACTAATTCCATTCAAATCAAGTAATGATTTCAGTAGAAAGTAGTAAATAATAATTAATATGCCGATTTAAACGAAATACATATTTTTCTTTCAGTGTTCTGGAAATTCATTTATTTGCAGTTGCTTAACTAGATAGAAGTGTTACAGAATAAAGTTCAATGTAATTTCTCGTGCCTTGCACTTTACCAAAAACATTCAGTTGTCATCCTGTTTCAGGTAGCATTTCAACCTAACCACAAACTACGGTAAAATTGTAGCCAGAAAAACAATACTTCAGTCACAAGCATATTAATACATGGCGATATAAACTTGATCAAAAAACATCACTGGTTCTGACACCTTCCTTTTTTTTATACTTGTGATTCATATCGATACTACAATGTTTGAATGGCTGACAGAGTTACATGCGGCTGAAATATTGCATCACTAAAAGTAACGGAAATGAAAAATAAATCTTAATAACTTACGTCATTCCACGTAATTTTAGTTTTAATTGTAGACTATGCTTATAGATCGCGATCAGTGTGGAACTACTTTAGTTAAAACGTAGTAATGATTTAAGTAACTTGAACGATCATAAAAACAATTTAAAATACTTTTTTTTTTAAATTCTTATGCCCTACTCTGTAACGGGTCTAATGGAGTGTTTTGACAATTCATTTATCTGCGATTACCTAAATAAATAGAATTGTTGTTATGTAATGCTCATAACCTTATTTTGTAATCTGTACATATTTCGGAAGTAGTTTACACAGCGACACAGATGGAAGTTCTACTGAATGAATGATGGCAGAATTAGGGAACCAATTAAATTAAAAATAACTCAGGGATCCTAAAACCTTATGATGTAGCGCGTTTTATTGGTTTTATTCATGTTTCAGGTCTCATTCAACACGATAAATACGGAACTACTTCCATCCGTATAAAAATACTTCAGTAACTCGGAGCTTATTAAAGCAGCTTAAATTATTTATTAAAAAAATTCATCGTGATTTAGTCTGTAAAAAATGTGTCAGTTGTCTGGTCCTATCTGCATTTTGACATAACCACAACTTCTACTAATATTGTTATTAAAAACTCATAGATCTATTACGCGCTTCATTGTATTGCGATCTAAATTTGACGTACCGGTAATGGAAATATTTACATCTGATATAGTTACATCAGTAATAAAAGAAACTAATAATTAATATATTAATTTAAACGCAGTACATATCTTTATTTCAGTGTTTCGGAAAATCATTCATTCCAGTAACTTAAAATATCTACATTGGATATAAACATCTTGTAAACCCGTCAAAAATGACGCGATGAGTGCAGTATTTTAGCAATTCGTTTCTTCGCCGAATAACGTTCATTATCTTGAGAATGATGTAATGTTAGCTTACTGTAACAACAATATCGCTATCCAGAGTGTATAAGAAAAAACTACATCAAACGAATTTTATTAATTAAGAAAAAGCAACTAATAATTAATATGTCTATTTAAACGGAATACGTACTTTTCTTTCAATGTTCTGACAGTTACTGATGCTTAGCTAAATAGAACTGAACTTAGAACACCATATCTGATCTTAAATTAAACATAAAAAGACGAAAAGAGTGACGTCATAGAGTGACGTAATGGCGTGACAGACGACGTCACAGATGGCAGAGTTGCTTATTATAATATTAGATTCTTTCAAGTATTCCGGCTATCATGATTGACCTTATAAGGAAAAATGAAATATACCTGTTTTGGTAGTAAACAGTGTGAGGAAACAGTCAAATCTGAGATATTGATTTTCGTAATTTGATGGAGTATCTAAAGATATGTTTCACGCATGTAATCTTAGTTCCGTTGTGGCGCGAGAAGTGACATACAACATTTCGAGCATACGAGTAGCAGCTCTAATAACGGGCGTTGCGATCCGATCCTCTGTAAGCTCATTAGCTGGAGGCGGGATACGCATCCAGTGAAGGGCTTCCCGTGGCTTCTGACACAGGCCCTCGCCTGTTAACTTCATAGCTTTCCAAACCACACCATGTACTGCAGAGTATTTTAATAGTGGGGGATTTGCGTGAATTAGTCGAGCAACCACATCTAATGCGTTGTATTCAGTCCAATTCCCCCTTCCCTCGGTCTAGGTTGCTAGCGTACTACGACAGTACGGGATAATACATTTCACCAGCAGGGGAGTTGGGAGTGCATGCGACACTCCCACAGCACCTGGTGAGTGCGTGGGGTTTGATCCACAGTCCAGCCACGCAGGTGATACAGACAAGTATGATTCTTCAAACACACCATCTCCGATTCTATTCCGTGGTCTAATGAACTCGTTGACATGTTTTTTTTTTCTTTAAAAAAAAAACTAAAAATAAGTTTTTCCCCACAGGATACAACAAAACGTCAGAGTGGGAGAGAGGGGCGATATCGTAAAACAGAGCATTAAGATATCTTGGTAATACTGAAATATACGATCCCGCTAATGTTTTTTTGGAAAAATATAATGTAGTAATTCTACATAATGGCGAACGCACCAGTCAAAAAGACCAATAATCTTAACGTTTTTCATATTACGTACGCTAGTAATCTTATGGATATTATTGGTCCAAGTATAATATTGAACTATTCACTATCATTTAAATATTTCAATTTTTCGTTTTACATCACTTACTACGTCAACATAACTAAACAGTACCGCCGCTATCGTTAATTCAGTTTTTAATACGTGAACATTTGTCAAAGTGGGCAGTTTTAGGCAATTTTCGTTACTAGTTCTGTCTCAAAAAGGAATTATCTACCAACATCATATTAGCGTCTAATTAAACCAATTGCATTAATGACGCAATCAGCAACGTTGTGTGGTGTTCAGTAGTGGCACCCAGCCTGGAAGTACGGCAACCACTAATTTTTGCGCATCACGATTGTGTCTGATCTACCATACGAGTATCCGTTATGGCCATTTAAGTATGGAACAATAATTTCTCAAGGCTCGAGTTACGAGGTTTTTATTTTCAATCTAGAAGAGCCCGATACTTCGTCCACATGAGCCACAGAATGTATCGGTCGTTTATTCAATGCCTCATGAATTACCACCATTACTTTACTTGTATTCGTCATAAATTTTGTGATGAATCAACATCAGGCGAAAATATCAGTAAAATAAGGTGAGAAAATAGATCAAAATAATTTACATTATTACATACATCGTGATTCTTTAGCATTAATTCATGTAATGACTCTGCTACCAACGATAAAAATAAAAAATAATTGTAAGTAAATTAAAAATAATTTACAAAGGTACATATACCGTAAGCAGCTATGTATATTTATGCGAAGTAGCGCTTTCTCCGGTGGCAATTCCATTACACAACAATTTTCCCCTTTCCTGTACCCACCTACTTTTGCCATCTACTAATTTAAACTTTAAATACTATCAGCGTTTTTGGAAAATTATTCATCACCTCTCTTCATAATTTATTCCAATCCTTGATCCCTTTACTTAAGAAAGAAAATCTTCCCACACCCTCGTGCCCCATATCGTGTGCCAGCTTGTGGTAATCGTGATCTTTTTCCTTTCCATGCACCTCTTCTAATTCTTACATCAATATCTTTCCACGTCACATCACCAATATACGCCTTGTACACTGCCATGACTTTCTTCAGCCTCTTCCAGTGAATCCCATTCTGTTACTGATTGTGTTCTGCGCTAGTTTCCAGAGACAAATCTAGCAGCCCTTCTCTGCACTCCCTCCAACCTCTGTATTTGATACCCAAACGGTGGGTCTCAAACTACACCACCATATTCAAACAATGGTCTGACCAAAGTTTTGTAACCCAGTTTCCTTTACTTCTCTGGTACTGTACATCCCCTCATCAGTCTCTTGAATAAACGAAGAATTTTGAAACTTTTTCTATTACCTGCCCAATGTGTGCTGCCTAGTTTAGCTTGTCATCAAATGTTATGCCAAGGTATTTACATTTGAAGTTTTTAACAAGCAAATCTTCGCCACCCTATAACTATAATCATCTGTGTACCTAATAAGCTCACTGTTGTCTTCATCGCATGTTGACCTGCCTACTATATTTCCTGTCCAGATCACACTGCAGCTGTTCGGTCTTCTACCGTTTTGATCCTATTATATAGCACTATGTTATCTGAAAACAACCTAACTTCTGATAGTAAACCATCATCTCAATCATTCATAAAAATAATGATCTTAATAAGCTACCCTGTGGCATTCCAATTTTCACCCCCACTTCTTTTGATACTAGATTTTCTACCCTTACTTTTGCTTTCTACCTTTTAAGGATTCTTCTACCTAGCAAATCACATTTTCATCCACTCCGATAGTTTTTACCTTATTAGCACCATTTTATGGCTGAATCATTAAATATCCTTGGTAAGATCTTGTGCTGCACTATCAATTTGGCCTCCCTTGTCCATTTCACCAGAAATATCTTGCATATAGCCTACCAACTGAGACAGTACTGATCGCCTAGTAGTTGGTTTTATTTGCATCATACATTTGTCTTAGTTACATTCATCCGTGGTAAACATTTCGGTTGTAAGAAGGCTTGCGTCTAACAGTATCAAATTGTTAGGTTGTATTACACAAGAAATGAGTGTTGATGTCACATCGAAACATGTAACTTATCACTATGTACAGTTTCGTGGTTTATTTACAGTTTTGGTTTACGTAACTTGGATAAAACGTGGCACTAACTGGGATAAAAAGTACCCTGTATGTAAACCTGTGATATAAGCTATTACTACCTACAGTTTCGTTACAATCTGTCCATTAGTTTTTTCGTGGGGAGCTGACAGACAGACAAAAATTCTAAATTTTACAGTATTGGCATCTCTAACATTAGTAATGTAGATTGCAATGATTCTTTTTTAAATAAATTCCATGAACAAATACTTTTTTTACAGATTTACTCTAGAGTATAGAAATAGATTAATGGCTCTCTGGTAAGGCTATACAGCTTGTTCTAGTGTAAGCTACATACAAAAAAAATCTTTTCCCAGAAAGTACAGACATTACAGGATTCACACAACACTTGATTAGAAGGCCCATGCTCTCGGCCTGTTCAGCACCGTAACCTGTGCGCTGCCGGGGCGGGCAAACTGCGATGGACATTGATTAATGTGCAGCGGCAGTGGCCATAAAACTGCTAATTTTTTCGCCCCTGCCTGTACCGTACAGAGAGGTCAACGCACGGTCCTCTCTCTCTCTCTCTCTCTCTCTCTCTCTCTCTCTCTCTTTCGACCCCGCGCATTCACTCCGCCCGTTCTGACAGCGTGCAAAGCAACAAAGGGAGGAGAGAGACGCAGAGAGAGATAATGTGTGTGGGTCAGGTCGCTTTCTATTTGAGAGCGTTCAAAGACCTCACAACGCAATTCTGTGCACACAATATAACACAGTTACACAGCGACACGGAAATAGTTCAACAACTACAGCCATAGGTCATCCTAGATCTATCTGGATTCCTGGATACCTATTAACAACACCTTAATTAATTACAAGTTGTAATCATTACCATTGCGAAGGCTCCTTTCGTTCCAGTTGCTATGATTTTTGTAATGAGCCAATTGCCGCGCGCTACTTTATCGTTCAGTTGTAATGGTGGCAATAGACGATGGCTGAACCAAAAATCCTATAAAGATAGTTTCTTAAAAAAAAAAAAAAAACTTTACTCACGCACAGAAATGAAATTATACTACCGGTACTTTATTTTTCTTTACTGCACTAAACAAGAACGGAAGTTGTCAAACATTGCTTCGTCAAAACTTTCGTTCAGAGCCGATTACTTTCGGTTGTGATCCTAACATGTAAACTTGCGCCCCACTTGCCGTCAGTTCAGTTGTATCTGTCCAGCAGATTATGCGTCGTTACAGGCGGAGCGCACACCAAAGTGGCGTGGCAAGTCGTCTGGCAATAACGTGGCAGTAAAATGCTCGCGAAGCATGTATGGCAACACTCACGGAAGACACAAAGCAAACACATTTTCCTAACCATGATTGCTTCCGATATTGAAGCTACTTTCGACATATTACACTTATTGCGCGTTATTAATTATAGTAGTTGTGTTAGAGGTAAAAGACGCATCATTTTGTCGAGAAAATGCGTAAAAACATGACGCTTTTAATCAGTTTCTAGAGCTAAGTACGTATACAATATTTTTAAAGACTTCTTACAGAATGAATAAAGAAACATTTCTTTTTTTACTAAGAAAACACACAAATTCAAGGATGTGTGTTCATCCGAAGAGCGTCTTTTAATACCTTTAAGGTCGGTATATACATTAAAAACATTAAAAACCCGTAGATGTGAAAATATATTTTGTGCTATTGATTTGAATAATTTGATCCACTTGCAGAAGTTAACTGATTTGGTGGTTGCTATCGATAATTAAAGAGAAGACGATGAGGACACTCAGAATTTCCTCAGCCAAATTTAAAATTGCAATTTTAAATCGACTCTTCTGATCGCTGTTCATTTCTTTTAAGTCAGAAAGGACACTTATCAAAAATGCTAAATCGGAACCATCTGCTTTTGTCTGCGTTCGTTACCTTTTTGGCCTCAAAATATTCTAGTGCCGATCTGCTTGCCTCTTCAATTGATGTAGGATACCTCGTGAAACTGCCATCTTGCTGAAATAATTGGCTCTGTTTGTGTATCTGCATTCTCTGTTTCTTCAGCCAAATATAAAAACGTCTTTCTATAAATCAAACAAACTGTATATTGAAATGCGGAACGTATTTCATGATTGGCAATTAAGGTAGGAGCACTTGTCACAAAGTGGAGCATGCTGCAATTGTCTGACAGTGCATAGCAAGAATAGCGCACCTTTTATGTCGTGTCACCTAAAAGTGTGCGTTGACTCATACGTTTTCATTGTTTCCATTTAAAGTGGTATGTCATGTCAGATACTAGATCAGGCCTCATATCAAGTGCCACGTGCGCTCCGCTTAACAATATGAGTCTTGCGTTGTTCACATTGAAGCACTTCTGAAAATTAATGTTCTCTGTCCAGACATTACGTGATGAGTGTCCCAGCTCTCGCTATCACCACATTACTACACTCAACTATACATTTTCACAAACACAGTTATCACTTATGATTTTAATAAGAGGGAAATAATACCAGAGGGTTGACACAATTAATTTATAGAACATACTCTTAACCATACACGGTATCATGTAACCATTGTAACAGTTAATTCCATTAATAAGGTATAAAACTACTGAAGTTGGTAGCACTGTCTTATTCGCGGGAAGAGGTTTTAAACGATGTGACACGTTCAGCAACAGTAATGCAGTGTAACCAAGTATGATCGAACTACCACTGCACACAGAGTTAAAAAAGAAGAAGAAGAAACGAGAGTTAACAGAAATTCATGTAAGACTTAAAATACAATTAATTAAGGAAATGTTTAAAATATTCGCAAAAATCTTCAAATTGTGTCGGAAATTAGCCACAGTCTGTAAGTAAGAAAAATCGTCATCGCGATGAATTTGTTTGTGAAGCGATCTGAAAACTACCGTAAAAACCTGAGACTTAATTGAAAAGTAAAGTATTTGTTTTACATTAGTTTTGTAGTTATTGTAACTTAAATTTATGTAGCAAGTTGCGACCAGTATTGTGTTTAATTTTGTGTGAATCTTCGAAAACCTTGTTTCTTGAACCTGCATTAGAGAATGATTGTGGCTTTTACTAGGCGTGATACCAGCAACCTTGTGGCCGCAATGTTTATAGCCGGACCGAATAGCAGGGTCGAAGGTTGATCATATTTCACGGCTGTTTCATCGTTAAGAATCTCGCTTGTAGTAATGCATTTACTTCCCTTCTTCCCAATTTCCAAAGCTCACTTCCATTAAAACTGCATTTGCAAATTTTTATGAATAATAGATATTTTCTCTTATGACATTACGCCTCGTCGACGTCGATGTCATCAGAGGCGGGAGATGACTAGAGATAAGAAAGTGGAAGCGTTTCGGGCATGGCCTTTTGAAGGAACCATCTGAGCATTCATCCTGAAGTGATTTGGAGAAACAAGGATGGCTGGTCGGGGATTCCAACCGCGTACTGCGAAATGCCACGCAAACCTCCCGGCCACCATTTATTTATATCCGGTTACATTCATGTAACAGAATATATATACGTATATACTTATGGCTTTACGCCTCGTCGACGTCAAGTTCATTAGAGGCGGGACGGGACGGGACAGGAGACAAGGAACGGAAAAGAATTCGGCAGTGGCCTTTTGAAGAATGCATGCCGGCATTCGCCTGGAGTGATTTGGGGAAACCATGGAAAACCCAAATCTGGATGCCCGGACGGGGATTCGAACCGCCGTCCTCCCGAACGTGAGGCCAGAGCGTTAACCACTCACCAATCACGCTCGGTAAACAGAATATAAATAAATAAATCACCCCCAGCGTCTGTATACATGCATCCATAGTCGAAGGCTTCCATTCTTAAATTTTGCTATATATTGGTGGGCACTCCCGAAAAACCAGATAAGAAAAGCAGGGTATAGCGAAAGGTTCAGGGAATGTGTTACATCAAGTGGATATGGTTGGAAGTATAGGGGCTAGCACGCAGGTGTCACGCTGTAAGGGTCGCATGTTCGAGTCCGACCTCGGACATGGGGTGTTTTAATTAAGAGTTGTTCGTCTTATGTTGTCCTCATTTTAGGGTCCTTCAATTCCATGAGTAACGCCTGATACAGTAGTTAGAAAGGTACAATCAATCACATTGAATCTGGCTGAATGGTCGCAGAGACTGAAAGCCATGTTTTTAACTTTTTTAAATAAATAAAAAAAAGTGGGTATGAGACTGCCCCGTGATTTAGTGTTCATCACTGCATTTGGAAGCTCACTCTGTATAGCTTCGACGCTCGGTTTGGTGCAGTGGAATCGTTCAAGTTTTGCCGAATATCTGTATTCTGAGACTTTCTGCAGACACGTCCCGATTTTTGTTCTCTATGGGTTCCAAAATATTAGGATGTGACTCTTTGGCGTTGTAGCCGCGGGAGGTAAGATGGCGAGATCGAGTTGAATCTGAGAGTGTGAAAAAAATGCAACACTAGGTTTACAGGCAGCTGAAAACGCTATTTCAGGTACTAAAGACAAAGTACTATTTGTAATATTTTTGTGAAGTGAATGCAGAAGAACTAAAATACCGATGCAAGCTGAAGTAACTAAAAATTGATGTTAGTATAGGATATGTTCCGGCCAACCCAGTTTGATTATGGCAAAATAAGCGCTTTTAGAAATGCATTAAATTTTCGTAGTGTATCAGTATAGTTTTTATTCAGTGAGTACAAATGGAAACCTGTGAAATGTATTTTTTGTTTGTGCAGTGGATATTTGTTATCAGGTTCAACAAATAATAATCTATGTAAGGGGAGAGCTATATTATGTGTTTTAGTATCACTGAAACACATAATGTGCTCAGTTATTCAACAAAATCAAATAAACTGCTTAAGCCATTGATTGTGGTGAAGTAGATGGGATTAAAGATGAAAATTAATCAGCACAATGCCAGCCTATACTCGTCAGTACGCCTAGTCGAAAAGGCTGAAGGAAGTCTGTATAAACCGCCAATCGAGCGATATTTAAGAAATTTATGTATGGGTGTCAGGGACTGCAGACTGCGTCCTCTGAAGTCATACTGGGCTGCACCGACACGCAAACGGTCACGTGACAGAGGGACGCAAACGTACAGAAGACACACGGATCGCGTCAAAAGGGTATCAATTGTCGTTGCCACCAGACAGTCGTAAGCATCCTGTGAAGTTTACTGACGACTACCCTGCGAGAATTAATAGTTTTAACATTAGTTAGTTGGAGCCCGACGCAAGGGGCATATCATTTCCGAACTGAATGCGAAATTTTAGGAATACACGCTGCACAGTGGTATCACGGGACAGCGCAGTGGCTGAATGATGGAGACGACACTAACACACTCAGTAAGGGAGGCGTTTGTGCTTTACGTGTGGCAACATTTGGCGTTTGTGTTTTATGGTAGCAGAAGATCGACTCCGGTGCCTTCATTCAGAACACGGCGTAAACGTCAACGACTCACAAACCTGACGGAAGAAGGTTAGTCATGTCCGTAGTTGCTGCGCGTCGGTGGAGGGATTTTAGACTGTCGCAATGGCCATGGATCGCATTTTATAAGCTGCTAGTGATTCCGTACTGGTGTAGGACGTGTTTACCTTGTCGAATAGACCTAATCCATAACGAGACATCGCTGTGATTATCTGTTGGGTGGCTGCATGGAGCCTTTTACGGAACTCACGTACTCAAAAAGCGATGGGAAGTTCCAGATCCAAATTGTGCGCTGTTACTTTGAGGAGCTTTCTGGACAGTTCAGGAAATGATTTGGCCACGTAGATTGTAAAACACAAAACCGTTGGAGCATATTTGAGAGATTATTGACAGATCCATTCTTGTGCAACGTCCAGCAATATTATCGGCGGTTGTGGCGTCAGCATGAATGCAGATACTTCCTGGAGACATCCGCCAAGTAATTGCTGAAAGATGCACCACACGTTATTAGAACGGTATGCCGTCACCTATAGCATGTCAGTATAGAGATCGTATCGCAACAGCGGATACAGTATCATTTTGAGTTCAGTGTGTAATGAGAGGCTTAAGGAGGAGGGGGGGGGGAATTTTATAAATTTAATTATTTAAAGAATTTAATTTTGGGTTGGCAAAAATCTCAACACTGCCAGATCGCAAGGAAACCGACATTGATATTTATTTTATTTATTTTTCATTTGGCTTTTACACCGCTAGGCATATTTAAATTTACTATTAACATAAAATCACTGGCATATCAAACAAGCCTAGACGTTACAATTGGCAGATTTATCCAAGCAAACAATTGAATGAATTTACGTTAATCGGAAACTATCTAATGAAGTTAAATTATTAAAAGATGATAAATATGCACAATATGAAGTGATAGTAAATGTCAGCAATTAAGACATATGTACATGAATATGAATCTCGGGCGCCGTTAAATTAAAGAAAACATGGAACTTGTGATTTGCATGGCCTCCACAACACATAATGTTCGACAAAAATGCCAGCTAGCTCAGAATTGGATCTGCTTTATGAGCATAGGTCTCCATCTCAAATCGCTTACGAGTCTGTTGCACCTCAAAGAACACAATGATTCAAGACCTGGCGAGTGAACATTACCATCTCGTAGACAGCGTCACTGGTGCTGGTCGCACAGCCTGTCTCTCTGTGCGATGTTGATACAGCGACCAGACGAAGATCACCGGCCAGCGATCATAGCACGGTTTAATGTCCGACGCACCCAAGGTCGAACTGTCTCTTCTTGCTGCCAAACCAGAAGTGTCTCTCGCTCTTCGGAAAGATGGCCTCCTCCTCTCGGCGAAGAAACATGTCGGGGCAGAAAGAATAAGCCCTGATTTAACTTATGAAAACCCTGAGGATACTTTTCATTGGTGCGTTAGGCTTTCTAGATATCACGTGATGTCGTATCACACTCAGATTCGCGGCAATTTTGCGAGCGTTCTCCCGCCCGCCAAAGTGGAAGGGGATTGTGACCTTTACAGCCTCGCGTCCCAAGAACGGGGCGATGCACTCAACCTTGGAAGGATCTTAACGGGACAGGGTAGCCTTTGTGCCGTGTGCTGTCCGGCGCCGTTCTGGCGGGGGAAGGGGGGACCGGCGGTATGCGTCCAGTGTTCGCCAAATGGCATCCAAAACCTTGCATATTAATTTAAACATATACAATTTGGGCTGCCCGAGATCAGTTTAATTAATCTAACCTAGGCTCTGAATAAAATTAATATTAAAATACACTCCTGGAAATTGAAATAAGAATACATTGACGCCGGTGTGTAAGACCCACCATACTTGCTCCGGACACTACGAGAGGGTGTACAAGCAATGATCAAACGCACGGCACAGCGGACACACCAGGAACAGCAGTGTTGGCCGTCGAAGGGCACTAGCTGCGCAGTGGTTGGGCACCGCCGCAGTCAGTGTCAGCCAGTTTGCCGTGGCATACGGAGCTCCATCTCAGTCTTTAACACTGGTAGCATGCCGCGACAGCGTGTACGTGAACCGTATGTGCAGTTGACGGACTTTGAGCGAGGGCGTATAGTGGGCATGCGGGAGGCCGGGTGGAGGTACCGCCGAATTGCTCAACATGTGGGGCGCGAGGTCTCCACAGTACATCGATGTTGTCGCCAGTGGTCGGTGGAATGTGCTCGTGCCCGTCGACCTGGGTCCGGACAGCAGCGACGCACGGACGCACGCCAAGACCGTCGCATCCTACGCAGTGCCGTAGGGGACCGCACCGCCACTTCCCGGCAAATTAGGGACACTGTTGCTCCTGGGGTATCAGAGAGGACCATTCGCAACCGTCTCCATGAAGCTGGGCTACGGTCCCGCGCTCCGTTAGGTCGTCTTCCGCTCACGCCCCAACATCGTGCAGCCCGCCTCCAGTGGTGTCGCAACAGGCGTGTATGGAGGGACGAATGGAGACGTGTCGTCTTCAGTGATGAGAGTCGCTTCTGCCTTGGTGCCAATGATGGTCGTATGCGTGTTTGGCGCCGTGCAGGTGAGCGCCACAATCAGGACTGCATACGACCGAGGCACACAGGGCCAACACCCGGCATCATGGTGTGGGGAGCGATCTCCTGCACTGGCCGTACACCTCTGGCGATCGTCGACGGGACACTGAACAGTGCACGGTACATTCAAACCGTCATCGAACCCATCGTTCTACCATTCCCAGACTGGCAAGGGAACATGCTGTTCCAACAGGACAATGCACGTCCACATGTATCCCGTGCCACCCAACGTGCTCTAGAAGGTGTAAGTCAACTACCCTGGCCAGCGAGATCTCCGGATCTGTCCACCATTGAGCATGTTTGGGACTGGATGAAACGTCGTCTCACGCGGTCTGCACGTCCAGCACGAACGCTGGTCCAGCTGAGGCGCCAGGTGGAAATGGCTTGGCATGCCGTTCCACAGGACTACATCCAGCACCTCTACGATCGTCTCCATGGGAGAATTGCAGCCTGCATTGCTGCGAAAGGAGTGCATGCTCTGTTGCCTGTGTCTATGTGCCTATGGTTCTGTCTGTGTGATCATGTGTTGTATCTGACCCCAGGAATGTGTATATGAAGTTTCCCATTCCTGGGACAATGAATTTACGGTGTTCTTATTTCAATTTCCAGGAGTGTAATTTGAAATATATAAATTGTATTGTGGCGTAATAACGTTCTGCTACAAGTGTTGCCGTTGGTCGTCATCATCTTGGAGAGCTTTCAACCACTGTCTGGGTATTTCTGTAACACATGTACTTCCACAATTTTCCTCATCACATCCATTTCTCCAACTTGCACATTTTCTCGCACTTCTTTTGTCCTTGGCTGCACTCTCAGCCTCTTTTATTCTAATTTAATATTACACATTCTCCTTGTCAATACTCTTTCATTCGTCCGTTTTATTCATACACGACCAGATTCCAGATCTTTATGTTCTATTTAATACACGTTCCCAACCTATTGCTGACCTCAGATATTCATTTCATAACTTGCCTAGTAGAGCTGCTCCAATTCTGCTAGTCAGAAATTTCATTTCCTGTCGTAAAAGTCGATGTCGTCGGAGTTTATAGATCTCAAGACATTGGTACACGCAGTGAAAGCTGCAGTGCTCAGCGAGTTGCACCGCTGCAGGATCAGGCAGATACATTTATCAGGAGAGATGAGCACTTTCAAAATATCTCTACGCTGAAGCTTTACGCAGACACGCCAGGTTTTTGATTTTCTATGAGTTCCCGAAATTATTCCAGGCTAATGCCGGAATGGTTATTTCAAAATGCTATGACCGAAGTACTTTCCGTTCCTGCCCCGTCTCCTCCGCTCTAATAACCGCGTCAACGAGGCGTAAAGCCGTAATAAAAGAAAATGAAAAAACAGATTAAAGACTATTAGTGGGATTGGTGCTAATAGTTTGTTGTGATTACGGGCTTACACATTGATATAGTATGGACAGTTGATTGATGGATCGCTTATCGAAATTGTGCACGAATTGCGATTGTCACTATCGAATACCTCATTTCATGTTTTTTGAGAAATCATTTAATTTTTGGTGTACTTGATTTTTATGAGATCCTGGCAATTATATATACTGTATAAAAAAAATTGACATAAAATTTATGAAGCTATCTACGATGGGATGTTTTTGCTTTTATATATTGACGAAGTGTTTCAGATATTCCACTTGCAAGCATTTTTCCAACTGTTTCCTTTAATCCTTGGTAAAATATTATATTATCCGTTGTTGCAATGTAAAGTCTATCTACGAAGGTAGGTTGACCTTGGCTCAGAGATACTAGTGGTATCAATGATTCTTTTATGTCGGTGTGCTATCACAGTAACGAACATTAAGTTTCATTGTCTTCTGTGAAGTAGTTTCCTTTATACAGCTTTTTGATGTAGACGTATTGTGTGGATAAACTATAATATCGCGCTGTCATAAAATTCTCAGTGTTGAACGGTTTACTGCCGGCAGGTATTCAGAATTGGTAAAGATTTATCAAGAGTTTACTCCTTCATTTTCAACAGTGAATAGTTTCGCCGGTATATATATTAATTTAAGCAGTGATATGGGCAGTAGTGAGGAATGTTGGGACTTAATGTAAAACAGGATTATCAGCATCTACAAACAGATTTAGACACGACATCTTTTTGGGTAGGTCATGGTGTAATGCAGCGGTTCCCAACCTTTTTTGGTACACGATCCACTTTTAAGTAAAAAAAAATTTCGCGACCCACCTAATATGAGAGTCTATCTAATATCAGAATGGGAAATGTTGTATGACCTCGATACGCTATCGACTATCCTATCCTGCGAAAAGGCAAATTTTAGTACAAAGGATATACTATCAACAAAAACAAGGATTGATAATACATAAAACAACAAACATATTATAGAACGGGAGACGGCTGCACGGACTATCACCTCATCAAGTTGACTGCTGAAATTCCACGATTAGAAGAAACGCGATCAGCATATTAAAATGCAACTGATCTTCCAAGTCGCTTTTTGGTGGAAACCACCTGCAGATCTGATTTTCGTGGTTGATTGGAAACTTTATAAGACTGGAAGCAGGAAAACAAAATGGTAAACTTACCAGTCAAGCACTAAAATGGGTTTTATAGGTGTTTTCCACCAATATATGACTTGGCACATCAGAGCCATTTTAATTTGCAAATCGAGTTTTAACTAATCCTGGAATTTCAGCCGTCAGCTCGATGAGGCGATGCTTTGTACAGACGCCTCCCGCTTTTTTTTTTTTTTTTTTTTTTTTACAGAGATAATGAAAAATACGTTTAATTATTATAGAAACACAACTTTACAATAAGTGAGATTTCTGGCACTGGTGTTTACTGATGAGGGCGTCGATATCAGTGCTAACATAGGTTAATTTTAACCTTAAGTCACTTTCGACACATAGTTTATTTCTATATTTTGTTTTTCAAAACCTTAAGATATATTTTGGTGGCAAAAACCTCGATTTTTTCGCGACCCACCAAAACACACGCCGCGACCCACCAGTGGGTCGCGACCCATAGGTTGGGAACCGCTGGTGTAATGAATATAAATACATAAATTTCATCTTATTATGTAGTTATATACGGTGCGAGGAATTGTTTGTTAAAACCTTAAAGTCTAAACGTCTTGGCATATCTACTCAGTTTGCGAAGGCTCATTGCGCAGGTGATAGAACCTTCACAATCCTGTTTACGCAGGGGAGGATGATAAGGGGATGTGACAGAGAATTGGAAATCAAAACCTTGATCAAATCGTTGCTTGAGTGTGGTGGAGCAGTACCGGAGGCTACCATACAGGATTTGGAAGGGGTGCAGCGGAGGACGTTATTGTAGTCATTGGAAGTCAGGGTCGGGTTGGATGATGGAAGAAGAATTATGAACAGTAAGTGGATTGGAAGAGACTCAGTGACTGGGGGTCGGATTGGAGTGTCCTGAACACAGTTTACATCAAACTCTGAAAGAATTTAACGTTTGAAAAATAGGTATGTAGGAAAATTCTCACTGCGGTCTAACCTTATAGACAGTAATGTGATCAAAGTTTCAGTATACTGTGCTGTTGCTGTTTATACCGAAGAATATTTTACCATATTTACTGATAGGCAGCTCAGTGCCCGTTTGGCACGCATTTATTTCGCCTGCCTGCTAGTTAGAATGATGAATGTAACCGACGTATCGGGGGAGGCGTAAGTGTAGGGTGTGAGAAATATGTACGAACTATGTGGATATCACTATTGTGAAATACAGTTTGAAAATTGCCCACATTACGATGTTAAATATAACTTTAATATATTACGTTACCGCATTGGCATGTTGTAACTTCAGCCGTATGCTAGCTGTTTAAAGACTAAATGTTTATAATATTTGTGTTCTTGGGGTTCTTGACCGTCATATCATCTTCTCCTGAGGACATACCCATTACAAGCGGCGTCCGCAATTATCTGTTAATCTTTGTCTTCCTGTTGCCTCTACTAACAAATTAACCAATCCCGCGTGTCTCGAAACGTGACCCAATGTTCTGCCTCTCTATCTCTCACACACCGCTCTCTTCGCTCATCACTTTTTTTTATTTTTTTTTTTTTTTACTTGTGGCTTTATGCCTCGTCTACGGCTAAGGTCATTAGAGGCGGGATGGGACTAAGGACAAGGAACTGGAAGGAATTCGGCCAGGGCCTTTTTGAAGGAAGCGTCCCGGCATTCGCCTGGAGTGATTTGGGGAAACCATGGAAAACCCAAATCTGGATGCCCGGACGGAGATACGAACCCGCGTCCTCGCGAATGCGCTTTTTTTCCCCCACTTAATGATCTTGTACTGACTAAGTGACAAGGTATCTGACTGGCTGCACAATGCGCCCGTACCTTTGTCGTATATCATTATTCATTACCCGGTAGCACTGCCAGATATAGGCGACCATGGAAACGTTCACAGTACATTGCAACTTGTGCCTGAGGTGATGGTCAGATTAAGAACCTTCCATCCGAGACCGGATCTCGAACCGGGGACCTTCCGATCTCAGGTCAGACCCTTTAACCAGTGACCGCTCATCATTCCACTTACTTTATACCATCATTCGATAGCACCACTTTTAAATGCCTTCAATTTTTCTGCTTTATGAACTTCTTTCCATGCCTCCTCTTCCAGGCACGAGTGGTTTGGATGGAGGGAGTTACTATATCGATGGGCTATTTGACTGTTATGGTTTCTTTCTGGGTGCTGTTGTGGAAGGTATGTTCAATGCATTGTGTTGTGCCAGGGCACAATGGAACCCGACACCACCTCATCTTAACGATACTTTTATCACACACTGACGCTGCCGCCGATACTCCGTGTGGGCTATGCATCCAGCAAGTGTCCTTGTCCTCGTGCGGCCATTACGTAACATACACATCACATCATCGCTGCTTCCTCGGCCAAGGACTCTCGGGCGCGCCTAGCCGCCCAGCTCTGGTCTCGGGCGTCAAAACGTGAAATCCGTACAACTGCCCGCTAATATCGGCATATTTGTACCCAAAATCTGTATATGAAAAAAATACTACCACAATAACTACAATTTGCGTGGCAGTTTGGCACAAGCATATGACGCACAAAGTTCAAGAGAATGGCATGTGCACCAAGTATAAAAATGTTGGGAATTTCATTTTGCAAAAATGTTACAGCATAATTATTACACCTCATCATTACATTTGCCCCATCAGATGTAAAGCCAGTTAGGTTATTTTTATATGGAATATCATTGGTTTAAAAAAAAATTGCAATGTGTTCAGATAAGAATACTGCATCAGCAGCTTATAATGGAATAAGAACTAAAGAACAATCTTTGATGCGATGCTTTTTCGCATATATCACGACCAAGCACAAGTGATAAATTATGACGTCGTCGAACATTTTATTTCTTCTTTAATTTTTTAATCGGGACAAACAGACTGTATCAGTTTCTCTAGATCGTTCCTAATGGTAAATGGTAGATTATGTTCCGCAACAAAGGAGGCAAACTTTATTTGACCTGGAAATTATAAAAGAATTAAAAAGACTTATATATGCTATCGTAGTGGTAGAATACAAAATAATATAAAATATAAGTACTTGTACTTCGTAAAAAAATAATGAAATATTTTTACCTTGTTTAATTTGTATATCCGCTGTTTTTGTTTTTGTTACAGTAGATGATGATATTTTTGTGATTTTATATTCTTTGATGATACTGAATGTGCTTATGAAGTGTGTTTCTTGAGAGCGTCTTTCCCTGATGTAATATTAATATCCTTGTTACAACTCTTACATTAAGCATAGTCTGCGCTTTTACGATCTTTTTGCAGCCAATCTGAAAATTCTATTGCATTTTTTACATATTTATACTCGCGCTTGTACTCGGTACTAATGAACAAATAAAATCTGAATTCTCGTTTACATGGACAAGCGCATTAGCTCAGGGATCCCCTAAACACGTCGAAAATCTAGGGCACAACGTTATTCCCCAAGAGGTATAGGGAACATATTGCAATACTTAACTACTTATCACATAATCGAACTAGAAATATCCCGTAAAACATGAACGAAAAGGGTTTCCAACTTGAAAATGGAAAATCGGTAAAAGAAATTCGGGAAAATTTCCTCGTATTCTCTGAAATCCTGAAAAAATCATTAAGTTTCGGTATTTCGGTTGGACACGCCCCATTTCGGTAGGTTCGAGACCATTGTCTACAGTCACGGGATCAGCCTCAACAAACAACTGAAGCACATATTACTGTAGTTTTGCTTTCCGTCACCAGACACTCGACTGGTTTTATGCAACCCTCCGTCTCGTCCAATCCATTGTTAATGTCTTCGTATCAACATATTTTACCTAGTATGAACTCTTCACTGGCCGGCCTCGGTAGCGTAGGGACTAGAGTGCTAGCTCCACGTGCCGAAGGCCGCCCGTTCGAATCCGGCCGTGGGCATGGATGTTAAGTGTTGTGTGTCTGTGTGAATGTCTTGTCCGTCCTGTGGCGTCCATACATTGGAAAAAATACACATTGGGCTGGCTGTATGGCCTCCGTTGCCGAATGCCATTAAAAAAATAAAATAAAAAACTCTTCACTGGTGAGTCACCGGCTTGCGTTGTAAAAACACATTTCGACGGCTAGCTTTCACGTGTGAAACCACGGGTACTGGTCTGCCGAAACTGTCGGTGAGCAGTGACCTACCTTGTCTTGCTAGAAATCTAGACTACGTTCTCTCCCTTCGTGCCCCGTCAGCTGGGGATAACATATTCTAGTTGTTTTCCCGGTTTCCCACAGTGATGTGAAGACCGCCTACGAGTTAACTGCACAGACTGCTGTCGGGTGTCTGGCCTTGAACACTTGCCATGCCTGTTAATTTTCATGTTCGCTTTTACTGTAGAAGTAACTAATTAATTACATTTACCTTCTCATTCACCGTTTACTATAGTCGCTACACGAATTTAAAACACTACTTACTTATTTAGCTCCTCTTCTTTTTATCAGTATTTGTTTCCACATACCCGCTGCTGTAAGCTTCCATAACGTTGTTGGTCATGGACAGGGCGTCATATAATTATGTCATTGATGTTAAATTATTACAGACTAGCTGTTGCCGCGACTTCGTGGAATTTGAGATTTGCGTTGTCATTTCTCAGGTAAGCTATCAAAGAAGATTAGCTGTATAGCAAAAAAACAGAGAAGCTTTCTTTGCTCTGCTCCTCTCGTTCTGAGTTCAGGTTGTATATAAATAATTTTAACACGTTTGTGCGCATCATTTGCTTCTTCGCTCTCCTGAAACTAACATTAATTCGCAAGATTGTGTGGTTGTGGATGTTCCAGAGACACGTTTAAGTTCACGTATCTTGTCTGCAAGCAGTGTTGGATGTGGTGCAACCTGGCGTGTTTACGAACAGCTTGCTTTATTCGTTTCTATATAATGTATAATCTAAAACCCTTAATTGAAACGGGACAGTTTAGCTGTTGTAGTGTGTAAGAATTAAACTCGCGTACGTGCTTCTGATGTTACTATCTGTTGCCTGTGATTGAACTATTTAGCATGTATGAGGGTAAGATAAATATCAGTATTTATGCAAAGGTCGAAACAAACTTTGCTGAATAGATTTTATCATAAATACTATGCGTACTTATTGTAAATTCTCTGCGTTCATTACACACTGATGTGAGGTACGTATATTTTGTGTGTTTTTTTTTTTTTTTTGTTTTTTTTTAGCCATAGGGCCTCTTTATAATTTATCGGGATTTAAAGTATCCTTTATGTACACCACTGTCATAAGCTATCACTGTATGTTGTTTATATGAAATCTGTTGGTTAGTTTTTGTTTGATCTGTGAACAAAAGGACAAAATAGCAAAATTTATGATTTTGACTTGTGTATCATCCGTAACTTTGTAACTGTCCTTCATGTTAGTCGATATCATAGTGATAACTGTGTACAGTTTCTTTTAAATCCGTCCATTAGCTTTTACGTGTTGCGCAGACAGACAGAATAAACGAATCAGACTATTCAGGTTAATTTGGAGCTGTTAAACAACGTTTCCGGTCGTGCTGAGGCTGTTCAACGGCAACAGGCGAGTTGACACTCGAACTCCCCTCCTAGATCTCACTACCCGCCATCTAGCAGCCGTGACAGCCGCGGAATTACGCCAATTGAAGAATTACCCATGGTTATAGCAGGAATGGTGAGGCATAGCCCGCTTCGCCACTCTTTACATGTGCACACGGGAAGCAAGGCGGATGCGGTGCCGCCACAAACCACACTGAAGACATTCCAAAACCTCTCTGCTAGAGTCACAGGCACACTGGCTCACCAGCGCCCTAATTCGGTAGCGTGGCAGAAGCCACAGCGATAGATCACACAACGGGTACATTCCTAGGCGGTTTAATATTGCTTTACTCGGTATAGATGATGTTTGTATGCGTTCTCAGTATATGTGGATTCCTACGATGCTTGTGTTAATTGTAGAGTGTACTTCGTGAAAGATTAAGGAAGATCGAGACCTTTTCCTTCGAAAGCCAAGGGGCCTGTATTTAAAGAAAGGTCCCCATCCTTTATACGCATGACCGTTAGCAGTGTCACTTGCCATCGCTGCAGGAAGTGTGATTAGGAATATCGCACCAGCACTTCTACTCTGCCCGCCAAGTACCTATCCTCCACCATAGGAGCTTGAACCGGTTAATACCGTATCAGGCGCCGAACACTATCATGGTGCTACAACTACCTGAGCCAACCAGCGCTTAATCTGTAAATTATATTTTGCCTGATTTTTTGGTTACATCTAATGCTCGAAGTTGGTTATATGTCAGCAAGCGGTCGATAGCCACAGCCTTTTTTTAGCATTACGTCTCGTCTACGTCAAGGTCATTAGAGACAGGAGAGGTTTCTGGCAAGGAACAGGAAGGAATTCGGTAATGGATTTTTCTAGGAACTATTTCGGAATTGGCCTAGAGAAATTTGGCAAAATCATTTAAAACCGGAATGTGTATACCTGGATGGAGATTCGAACAAGCGTCCACCCGGATGCAAGGCCCGAACGCTACCGTTCCGCTCACTCATGATGCTCGCTTACAATATTATATTGCGGTGGATGGAGAAAAGGGGGGGGGGGTTATTTCATTTAGTTTATTGCGACAGATGTGCCCTTAAGCTCTTCATTGCCGATTGTTAGAGAGGACAAATGAAAACTGGAGCAGATTTTTTTAAATGTCTCATTCCCCCAACTGAAGGTTGGAGGCAGGCTGCTCTAGAGCAGGGGCTCTTTTCAGCTTGAGGTTTTACATTTTTTTTTATTAATTTGCATCTTTTTATAACATTTATATTTAATTTGTTTATATATATAATATTGTTTTTAAATCCTATTCTGTCAAATCCTAACTAATTCTATTCTATTACACTTTTGTCTAAACTATTTTTTAACATTATTTTTCTTTTTATAAGTTGGGTATTTCCTGTAATTTACATAATTATCTAATTCTCTATTCTTCTACTGTTTTTGCGTTATTTATATTTTTTTTTCAATGCTGTTGAGAGGTTTCTGGTGAGTATTATGGTTTGGTTTTTTTGGGTCAGTTTTTCCCTTTTTTATTGCCTGTTATTACCTGGGCTTTTTTACTATTATTCTACAGTATTTTTATTGTTGGTATGGTGCAGCTGGACCCGGTCTTACGTAAAGATGAGGTGGAAGTTGCTCGTCTTTCGTAAGTTCATTTTCATGTTCGTATGTCTCTGGAAAGGTATGTTTCGTATTTAAGGCTATTGTTCTTGGTGGGTATAAGTATTTGTATTTTGGCTTGGCAGTTGTTCTTGGTTTGCGAGTCATAAGGTTTACCATGTCCTTTATGTTTTTCATTATTTTGTATCCGTATTTTGCTCTTTGGATCGCCAGCCTCGTCTGTAGTGGGGTTATTTTCGCTGCTTCGTAGACCGCTTCCTAGGGTGTTCGGTAGTGGAGTTTTAGTATGCTTCTCAGTAGCCGTCTTTCTGTCGTGTCTGTTGGCTGTAGTTTTGTTCATTCCTGTAAGTGGTATCGCTGCATATTCTAAGAGTGATCTTATGTACGTCTTGTAAGTGTGTGTAGTCGTTTGGAGCCAGATACACCACACTTATTGCACAAGAAGCATACAGCAACTCTGCCACTAATGCAGATCACGTAAGAGCAACCAAGTCTTTTTAACATTTTACTCTCTCTGTTGCAAAAGTCGCGATTTCGTACCCCAAATATTTCTGTACCGTGATTTTATATTGCAGTCCTCTCTTCAGAAATATGCATTAACTATCTAATTTAGCTATCAGTATTACCGAAATCGCCTCAATTACGCTGCCAAGATCAGATAAATGGCTCTTGCAGTGTGTAAGGAAACGAGGTTTCCCTACTTGTATGTATATTTATATGTCACATGTGTCTGCGATAGCAGCTCTGGCCGTGGATGTCGGTAAAACGGAGCATCTTTGGGTGATGGTTGGTTGCCAAGGAGTTTTTTATTGCAGAGAGAAGGATGCTATAAGCAAAGAAGGGAAGACTGTTTTAGTATTATTATTATTATTGGAGGCCGATAAATATATTAATTATTAAGATATGAAAAATAAACAGTGTTACTGAATCTTAAATTTATTAATATAATAAAATTGCCACCGGAGCGTGTGCTCCATTCCAATTTAATTAAATATTAATAAATAATCATGTAAGTGTAACCGATGTTGTTGGCTTATGCATTCGATCTTCATCGCGGTGCGTGAGTGGTAAATAGGATGTGTGGTATCGAAATTCGTATTAGCCGTTCGGACATAATTTTTCCAAAGTTCTCCAAAAATCTGTTAACGGTTGACCCAGCGGATCCTTAAAGTGATCCATGCTTCCTGTTCCTTTCCAACAAGCACTGATAACGATGCCGTGATAATAAAGAGCTGGAGGTTCTAATTGCGATATCTTTGTATCTCGCAGCTTAATACCAGGTGCTCACTGTGCTTTCCGAAGTGATTATCTAAAGGAGACAGGCTGATCCCGTAAGTTCTGAAAGGGACGAGATAAAATAAAGGTTATGGTCAGAGAATCTGCGTTAGCTTACTCAGATATTGTAATATCTCTGAGGTCATTCGAGCTCTATTTCCTGTCTCTATATCCAGCTACAAATTGTCGTTCGTTCTGCAATCGTAGATTCCAAGATTAATTGTGGGCACGTTTTAAATATAGGACCTGGCCTGCTGGTCAATCATTAACGCTCAAGTTCGGCCATCCAGAAATCGATTTTCCTTAGTTTCTTGAAATAGTTCGATATCAATATGACTATAAGGCCTTCATAACAATGATTAAATATCGACCGTTGCGCATACTTTTATTCCGATTCTAAGGCAATATATTGGATATCAGAAACATAGGTATCATATCGCTTTAGGTTTGGCATGGATTTGTAGATTCATCTTGCTCATTGCTACAATTTTTCTTCCCGTCACCATGGTACAGATAATGGCATGGTATCGTGGCATCACTAGCAAATAAATCTCGCCAGTTTGATGGCCCGATACTTGGAGTGTTGAAGGTTTAAACCTCGAGGGGCTGGTTTTACAGTTTTTACTTAATGTTGGAAAAAATTCCCATTTTAAACCTAAAAAATTACACAACTTAGAAAGAAATTAACGCAAAATATACAAAACACAAATAACTAATTCCAAACCTTTGATGGCGGTGAAACGTTGCTGGGTTGTGATAATGTGATGCGGACAAAACCTCCAGATTTATTTAGTTATATACAAGGCCGTGAAACCCTTGTCTTACAGACAGAAACTAGGATACAGTGCTAACAGGCATACCGCATCACGTACGTTTCTCCGTCAGAATCGGATTTCCTAGAAAGACAGGCACAACACCGAAAAATTCCCTGAATTTTAAGCCACTGCAACGCTAGAGCTAACACGTGACCGAGGAACGAGCTAATACCAGGAATATTTCTTCACTCTAATCCACACAGAAGCAGCTTGCATTTGTGATTATCTCATTTTGGTTACACACAAATCAGGCCTTTTTTTAATTTTTTTTTTTAAACTACCATTTTGCTAATAACCGAAAATGTAATAAGTATCTCGGTTTTTGTATGCTATTTCAATAGGAAGAGATAGGAATAGATAAGTGGTATTGCATCAACTTTCTCTTTTGATTTAATGTAGACACTTCCAAATTTGTTTTCTTACTGCTGAGTAGCGGCCATGTCACACTAATTCCATGGTTTTCGTACCCCATCCCTTGTCACGCCATGTCACATTTTGTGAACGCCCTACCTTCTCCCTATTGTGACATCACACATTTTAAATTTAAATTTAGAAATTAATTACCTCGGCACTTCAAGCTCGACATAACGATCCCTCTCGTCACACGTTATGAACCCCCCCCCCCCCTTACTGTTCACGGCTGACGTATTTCCTAGATAGCCCTTTATCTCTACTACACCTCCTAACGGAGTATATAAATCCGTAATCCATTACACTACTGGATAACCGAAGGATTGTTTTGGGAAGTGCGAACCAAATCTTCTTGCACGCCGCTGATGGAAATGCATCGAAATTTTAAGTTTGGGTAGCTTCTGATTGAGTTCTTCTTAGACATTAGTTGGGTCTCAGTCAGCGAATCCCGCCAAGATTATCGATTTCGTGTATGAAATAACGTCATGTGGTTATGTTTTAGCTTTATTGGGTTGAAGTGTATAGACTATTGAACTGTAGCGGTATAAAAGCTAAGCGGAAATACAGATATAAACGAGTGGAAAATTTGGATCACAAAAAGTCTGGTGAAACGCACGAAATGAGTGAGTTTTAGCGGTGTCGGGAACGCAAGAAAATATCTGTGACATGCCAAAAGCCCGTATCTCTTGCATCACTGGATGCCAAAGATACTGCATACACTCCGAATATCTTCGATGCAGACGCCTTAAAGACAGTGCGATGGGAGAAATTACGTATTCAGCAATAAACCTTACGGCTGTGTCTGCGAACATAACACTGATCCTTTTTGTGCTTGCTTCGGACCAGGGATACCACACCCGTCCCCCTCTCTCACAATTTTGTTATTAATAAGCTAAATACATCTTTTTAAGGCCTAACAATGACATTTCAGAGGAAATTCAGAAGTTAGCGATGTTACAATAAAGCTTTTAAACTCTAAGAAGCAACGAAGGAAACATAGTACGTGCGAGAGAGCAAGGGTATCGTCGACAAGGGCGGCGAAGATACCGCGCCCCCTGCATCCCCCCCCCCCTCCGACATGTCTTCATGACTCCCAGGTTGGAACCTCTACTTTAGACCACGGAGGAAATACCGCTTATTCTAAACTCTCGGCTGATACTACGCATGCGCGGTGGTGGTGGCAGACATATTACGTATCCATACAATTGCTATTTGGATACGGTATATCCCGAAAACTAAGCAAGATTCGAACATTTTTATTATTTATTTTCGATTTTTTTTTTCGTCCTGTTACACAAGAATCCATTATTAAATTTGACTTTTTGCGAAATTTTTCTTCTGCTCAAGAAACGTCACTTTTGAGACAGTATATCGCGAGAACTAGGCGAGATATCGAAAATTTTTATTCTTTATTTTTTATTTGTATCGTCTTTTTAAATAAGAATCCATCATCAAATTTGACTTTGACCAATTTTTTCTATTGAATTTCAACCAAAAACATCTCACATTTGAGACAGAATATCTCGAAAACTAAGCAGGATATCAAAAAATTTTATTCTTCATTTTTTATTTGTCTCATCGAGTTACATAATAATCCATCTTCAGATTGCGGCGTCACGTTTATCCTAGAGCCCCCTTGAAGTTTTGTACATATTCTGTGTCCGTGTGGATAGGTAATATGGCGGCCACGCCTCCCCACTCCTCTCCGCCCGGCGTCACTTCAATGCGTGGTGAAGGTCCCTTGCGTAGTCTCCATATATTTCTTTCCTCCATGCTTTAGACTGTCTGTGGACTTCTTGGTTGTGCTGAGGTCGGTCACTTGCGCAACTGTGTCTGGATTCTCCGGGGACAGACCTGATGGCTGGCGTGTTGGGCAAGCCGGTCTCCTTGGCAACTCGTCCTGTGTGGACGTCAATGTTGTCTGCCTTCGGCTCAGTTCAGTGTCTTCGGTACCCGACATTTTGGCTCTTCTCGAAGACACTGGAGCGCTACCTGATTGCCTGTTTGTGAAGTTGGATGTTTTAGTTATTTGGCGGAATGTTAAATTATTTCCTACTTGGATCTCCATTTCAGCAAACCCCTTTCCGTAGATCGCTCTGGCTTAGTGGCCGCTCAATGAAAAACTGAGTAATCGATAAGCAGTCTCGTTTACAGCTGTACTTATCATATTTAACTGAACCAACTTTTGTTAATGCTCTTCACAAGTTGCAGATTAGAGTCTGAAATTTCCAAAATCAATACCGCTCCCCCTCCACGCTCGGTGTACGTATCCTGGTAGTTGGACAATGGACTTGTCTCTGGCACTGGGATGATGATATACGTGCAGAAAATTTAATCGTTTGTTGCCCAGTCTCATTCTAAAGAATTTTCTGGTTGGCTAATATATTGCTACAGCTCTGGACAGAGGAAGCGTCTAGGAAAGTTGAGTCTTCACATATACTTAGTTCACATGTTATATTAGTCACCTGCTTACACCCAGAACTTCGTATAGTGGCAGCTAAATGCCATAAAAGACCTTTCTTGATTTTCATTCAAATAAACCCTGTCAATTAAGCCCTTATTGAATACTTTTGTGTGCTTTGAACATTTGTTGGAAGGTATGCAAACTTCAAGACCCACTGAACCGGAAAGAAATGTGATTCTGCCAATCTACTGCTAAACAAACGTTATCTAGTCACCTATTTAAGTACATAAATTTACTAAAATTAGATAGATTTTGAAATAATTTTCAACCAAGAGTCTACAGTGTTGTACTTGCAATTGGTTCATGGGCTAGTTGATCATACGATAAGTGAGACCCGAGCCTAGCATTCGGGAGAACACGCATTAAAATCCCTTTCCGATCATCCAGATTTCGGTTTTCCATGTTTTTCCAAAAAATTTCAACCGAATAGTGGGATAGTTCCAATAAAATACCTTGGCCAAATTCCTTCCCGTTCTTTGCCCCCATCCCTTTCTCGGCTCTAATGACCTCGACATCGATGACGCGTGAAGCCCTAAGAAAAATATTGCAGAGAATTTTCGTGTGTATATTTTTTTCCCCAAGTGCATTTCCGGCAGTTAACAGTTTCAGGCCTATTCATCGCTGCTATAAACTTAGCATATTTTTCTTGCCGGGTGAAGTTTTCAGTGTCAGTGACATATACTGGGTGCCAATTAGTTGAGGCTCAACGTCCATTTTATCACGATTCACTTTCCATTGTGACCTGACAGTTGCTGTTAATCTGTTAAGTCTCGTATTTCTTACTGCTGTCATTGTGGCGGTAATGTTTCTACCAGGTTGTATTGAGAGAGAATGGATGATTGATGGCTGACGAAACACTGGGAATCCCAGCGACAGTTCCACACGTCAACTCGTGCTGTCTGCGGGAGGCATCGTAGTGTGTGCTGGAATCCATCACTGGTTTTTAAAATCTATCAGAACTTGATTTCTCTGCACCAAACACGCTGGGACGCTTTACGGATTTGATATCAAACTGTAACTACCGTTTTATTTGATAAGCCTACGGTATTAGTTTAGGAAACCGCGGCAGATGCAGGTTGCGCGACCGATTAAGGCTGGTCGTACACTGCAAGCGTATTTGAGCGACTAACAACTCAAGCAACTATAGACGACTTTGAGCGGGGTGACAGGGAGCGACTGAGGGCGTCCACTATAGCCGATTGAGTCACGCTACTGTGATTGTTACAGCAGTTACCGACCGCGTCCCTCGCGGCTAACTGTTGTGCTAGTAATTTCGTACGAATATTTTAAGAGTTTCAGAATTTTGTGAAATGGATGTAGTGACCACGTATTTATTGGAAAGTCCCTGCCTGACGACGCATCGTAAACATCGTTCGTGTTGGATTAATTCAACTGTAGAAAAACGGAATTCATTAGGAGAATTTACCTACAAAGCCTCGTCTGGTCAACGGGATTTCTCCAGGCGAATGCTCAGATGGTTCATTCAAAAGGACATCCGGATTCCATTCCGCTCCTTACCCCCCGTCCCTTCCCGCCTCTAATGACATCGACGTCGACGAGGCGAAAAGCCAGAAACAAATAAAGATAATAATTTCGTTTTGCGCTATCTTTATAGGTCTATTTGTATAAAATAATAATAATAATTTCTTAAACTTTTTTAACTAAACTAAAATAGAAACAAAGCTGTTTACATTCCTTACCAAATACTCGTCCAACACAGTGTTTTTGTGGCACGTTTCAAACGTTTACAAATATTTTTTAGTGGGGTTGCAGTGAACAGCTTCATCGGGTTCAGGTGGTTATTAATCTATTGTTCAGGGCGTCAGAGATCGAACTGGAGTGTTTCATTGAGCGAACCTGGGCGATGAATACCGAAAAGGTGCGTTTGGAGATGCAGGAGAGTCCTCATCGGTGAAAACTTGCTCAGTTTATTCCAAACTGCCAGTTTCCTATGATGAGGAACGTTTTTCAAAACTCAATATTTCTATCTCCCTAAGCGGCACTGTTAATAATTGCAATTTTGCTCTATCGATTTCAAGAAAACGTTTGTATGCTATGATCCATTTGTTTGCGCTTAGTCTGGGTAATGAGGGTAGTGTGGAATCCAATTGTTGGTGGTTGAACGGATGGGTTGGCGCGTTGCTCATTTATTGAACTGGTGCTCAAAGTTTCGAAGGAGGTGAATGTCCCAAATTACTTTCGGTGTCTTGCCAGTTATCTTGTCCAGAAGCCCCTTTAGAGATTTGTTTCTTTTCAGTTCCCTCGGTTCAGTAATGTATTAGTATTTGTAGTAGTATTTGAATGATTAATATATTGAATTGAATTTATTATTAATTGTGATGGAGCGTATGCTCCAGTGGCAATTTCTCTAGTTATCTAACTACATCTTTCTAAATATTTTTTATCATTTTATATCCGCCGAGTTTTTAAATTCCTCCCCCATCTACTTTTGTGATTTAAGAATTTTAAATTCCTTCAGCGTTTTTGATAAATTATTCATCACTTGGTAATTTATTCCAGCCCCTGACGCTCGTATTCTCAAAAGAAAAATTTCCTACTCCCTTATGCGTGAAATCGAGTGCCAGCTTGTATTCATGGTTATATTTTCCCTTCCATTCACTATTCCTAATTCTTCGACCAATATCCTTCCAAGCCCCATCACCAACATATGTCCTGTACATTCCCAGCACTCTCTTCACCCTTCTCCTTTCCTCCAATGACTCCCAACCCAGCTCCTTTATCACATCAATTACTGATTTGGTCTTGCGGTAATTTACACAAACAATTTAGCTGCTCTCCTTTGCAATTTCTCCAACTTCTGTATTTGATACCCAAAATTTTGCTCCAAAAACTACTTCACCATATTATGCTAATGTTTTGTAATCCAGTTCCCTATCTTCTTTGGTACATTCTCTCATCGCCCTCTTCAGTAAATGAAAGATATTGTAACCATTTCCTACTACCTGCCCAGTTGAGATTATTATCAAACGTTATGCCATGTCATTTACACTTCAAGTTTCAACAATTTTGTCCCATCTTATATAATCATAAAAACCTTTAGTTACTTATCTGTGTACCTAATTTGTTTGCAGTATTTTACGATATAATAGCTTGCAAGAAAAGTTAGTTAAACCACAAATATGCGAGTACAGTTACATGATGGCACAGCATCGGTCAATATACGACTGAACTTCTTAAAATAGATTAAGATTGGATTGCGATAGGTGCGAACGGTATGATTACATCAAGTCGTGAACTCTGTAATCTTGTCGGAAATACTTTCTAAAGAATACAAATATTCTTTCAAGAAATTCAAATTTTATAGATATTTTTTATCTGGTGTGCTTGGTGCAATAATGCAGCTATTGAGCATACTTTATATATGTAATTTAAATGTAACTGTAGAGTAATAGTAAATATCGCAATCTCCAAAGTATCATTAAAGTATAAGTATACAGGGTATAAATTTTAAAGTACCTATGATAGTAAACTTGTCAAGATTACCTACCATCTTTACTACCCATTTCTTATGCAACTTTTTTCCCACAGATTCCGCTGAGTAGTATCGCTTGTGTCTCATATATCACAACAGTGTTTTCTCATTTATGGCATTGATTAATTTCTCACTGCCCATATTAATGGGTAAAACGAACAAAAACGGCGATATATGAGAAAAGAAACGTGGAGTGTAGAATACGTAACAGACTACTACAACCGATTATTCCAACTCTGGTAGGATCAGTCGCTCGTCGCCTGTCGTCGGCTACAAACGGTCTCTCAAGATCGCTCGCAGTGGACGCTGTTCAGTAACGTTCCGTGTGTTGGGATCAGTCGCATCAATGCGCGTGACTACGCGAGACCTGTTAGACGCTCAAATACGCTTGCAGTGGACGACCGGCCTCAAGCAGTTTTTTAGGCTGTGGAAGCCCCTTCCCGGCTCCCATCGGCGTCCCGTAGATAGCTACGAAATATTAAACATGTGTTGAAATAAATTATCAACTTTCCTGTACCTTTGCAGTACTACAACTCTCTCCAGTGCGTATGGAGGGAGAGCGTATGATACTTTTCAATGCGTCCGGCCATCCATATTTCGGACATATCAGTCTTACTGCTTCCATGGTTGAATTTGTATAAGATGAAACTGTCCTAGTACACTTAAAAAAAGAAGAAGTACACTGAGGATAGAACACACTGACATTTAGCATCTATCTGACGAACAATGATATGATGTGTTTGTGGTCATTATGAGACTTTTAGGTATTTATGGTTTTGTGTTACCAAGCCTGGTGGGTGGGCGGTAAGGCATTGGAGTACGCTAGATCGATCCGCGTTCTTGACAACCAGATTTCGGTTTTTCATGGTTTCACTAAATCTCTCCAGATGAATGCGGAAGTGTTATCTTAAAAGAAGAAAAAGCCATGGAAGAATGCCTATCCGTACCTTGCTCCCCTCCTCCCTTTCCTCAATCTTCTGCTCACTATAATATTCGTAGTTGACGAACCGTAAAGCCCTCACTCCAAACGAATAGTAGGATTAACTGATAAAGATACACCTTTGGGAATATGCAGAGTTATGAACTGACTAACGTGTACATGTATTTTTCTATAATCATATGTTTTCATTGAGGAAAATATTAGGAAGCACATATAGTATGGAGATATTTGTAGTTGAGCCTTCTCAGTTTGGTGCTTTGCCTTTGTGGATCGTTGCAGAGTCAACGGCCTGATGAAGCGCCAGGGACGATATGTGCATAATTAGTGAACGTTACAAGTACCGATATGCACAACTCACTGTGCTCAGCTTATTAACTAGTCATTGGTGAGAGGAGGCAGCTGTCTGTTCGACATTGGCTTACGTGCTAGCCGTTAATCATTGATACAAGCAGCAACATGTGCGCCAGGGATGATGTCTTCTGGTTTGTAAACAACGACTGATTGTTTGCTAATTTAGCTGATTGCAGTTGCAGGTTGGCAACGATTAATGATACAAGTAGTTGTATTTACCAATTCATGACTGTCTCTACTGTTAACGTATCTCGAGGAATTGTATCAAATCGAAATAACATAACAAAAGGAAAACAAATTTTTAAAGAAATGAACACTATGAAGTGAATCATATGTGGATGAAGGTCGTAGGCTATCGCTTACCCCTCTGGACCACGAATTGAAATTGTCTGCAATATCAAAAAAGATCATTTTAAAAAAATCGCTAAAAGCACTAGTATCTCAACAAGATTTTTCATTCCCTGTCGTGATCCCGCCTCGTGATGAATGTGCTACGGCCAGTTACCAACTCCGAGCTAACCATCTCTCGGTTATCGCTTGTTACACAACAGTCTCTGTGACGTCTGCACGATCACACGTCTTTTTGTATTTCTTCACAAACTACATAATAAATTACACACTTCTTCTTTCCGTCTCTATGCGTATAGAAAACTATAGAAACGAAACGTAGGGAAATTTTCAGTATAACAAACACGTAAAAATACATAGTGAATGAAAACTACGAATCTTCTTCTTTACTATCTTTTCCCAACATTTTAGGGCCGGCTGTCATCGATGAGTGTTTACTCATCATTGCCGTGGTCAAGTTTTGAGCTTTGATTTTACGGCAAGCATTTTATACCTACTCCTGGGTCGTACTACGAACTAATGGGAAAGCGAAGTGGTGCCATCAGTCTGTGAAACGCGTAACTATGTTATGTGTGTGATAAGTGTATTTTTTATGAAATTTGTAGTTTGTGGGACGGATATATGAGACCGTCCAGGCATTCGCGTCGGTAGTTGCAGTCAGTACGGCGGGTACGCGGGGCCCTGGGCTCGTGCCCTGCCCCGTTGTTCCTCCCCGATCCAGTGTGTGTGTGTGTGTGTGTGTGTGTGTGTGTGTGTGTGGCACCTAGCGCAGTGAGCCACACTGGCGGGTGAACGAAAACTTCGAACGATTAAATTTTATAACTTATTACAATTTACGGTTTAAAACAGTATGCGATCTTTGTTTGCGACAGTTTGCTTGCATTTTATCATGTATGTACTTTCCATCATTTTGAAGTATCTTACGATCGTTATCGTAAAACCGAAAGAATTTCTGTACTTTTTTTCTACCCCTCAGGTTGTTTGTTCCAAGCTTAGTGATACGTCCATTCGAGACTGTGCCGCCTACCATTATTTCAGGTTTAAACTTTATTGTTAGATCTGTCGGCGTTTCGTATGGGAAAAAGAATGGCGTATCAATATTAATATTTTAGGGAGAGGATCTCTTTTTTTTCAATGTTGGTCACTCCCTCAAGCTCCCTGGAGAAGGCTGTGAATTTCATGATTGGCGAAAGACGATTAAGATTCATTATTTGACATATAATTTCTCATCCGAGCCATTATTTGGTTATATGGTATTTGACGCAATTAAGAGGCGAGCGTTTGTGTAGGTTATTGACGTTTGTTTTCAACAACGTTAACCGCCTAATATACATGTCAGGCGCCCACCCGATAGTTATTTGTTGTTCATGGTTCATCAGATTACATTGGTTTAGCCACTATTATGACGATGACAACCATGGGCATGTGACAGTATGAGCCGTTCGAATCAATATAAAGCAGCCAAACTGTAGTATAAGAGGAATGAAAAATAATTCTATTGATATTATTTTGGAGGATTATATTTATTTACGTAACTGTACGATGAATTATTGTCTGTAATGATGATATTCGAAAGTAATTAGAAAATTCTTGTATTAGAAAAACCCGAATTTATTTGCAGTGTCGTTCATTTACGGAGGAAGGATAAAATTCAAATTCTAATATTCTAGAACATCTCACCACTAGCTAGTTTGTAGTAACTGTTGTCATTGGTGCGAATAATAAGTTAAAAAAAATTGAGATGGCATCCTCTACGAATATCAAAGTAGTGTCTTGTGTTTTATCTTTCTCACGTCTTCCAATCGCCCTTCAGAATGATTTAGAGCAGTTGTTTGTCTACTGGCCGGCGCTATTTTTTTATTTCTTTATATCTACGCCATCCTACATCCCCTTGGATCGTATTGTTGGTCTGCGTATTCAGTTCTTCCAGCTTTCCTTATAGTCAATTATTGAATGCCAAAAAGAAGGAATATTGGAGAATTCGAATTACAAAAATTAAGCAGACCGATAAAATGCCAAACAAGGATTTTACAGAAATGATGGGTGAGGAAAGAAGTTTGTAGATGGGTCTGATGCAAGGGAAACACAGGATAGCGTATCACATTTTAAGACATGCGTGGTTTGTTAATTTGTTAGTGACAGAAACAGTTGAAGGTGCGAAGTTTTGATAGACTAAAATAGGGATACATACAGTAGGTAATTGAGAACGTAGGTTGTTATGACTTTGATAAGATGAATAGATTTGTTCAAGATAGAAAGAAGAGGGGCGTTGCATCAATTCAATGGAGAGACTGATGACAGACAAAAAAAAATCAAAAAAAATCGAATACCTCAAAACGTATATAGCAACTCATTATCGCCAGATATCCAACACAATTCATTTATTCTTAATTTGCATTCCTATCCTTACATTAATATTATTTTCTTTCTGTAATATCATACATAACAAAGGCTTGTATGTATTTAGTTAAAAAAAGTTCTCATATCTAAATCTCTATACTTAATCTGTGTCTAGTAACCATTCACAAAACGCACTGTTTTCTTTGCACTTACTATCTATACAATGAATCAATGCCTTACAAAACTGATAAAATACAACATTGTCTTTGAATGTATGTGTTCTTTAAAGTTTTATCTGTTAGATCGGATCTTGAGCGATCAACGACAGACGCCTTTTGTAGTCGGCCGACAGACGCGGTTGCACTGAGGCCACGATCGTGCATTCAGCTGTTTCAAAACAATCAGCCGCATCATTAATCGTATTCTACGAGTTAACAGTGTTGCTTTACACTCTAGCACCCAAATATTTCCTGAAATCAGCCAATGTCCTCGGGTACATGGGCGCCGGGAGGGGGGTGTACTGGCATCCCCCTGCTATGAAAGAAAATACACAGAAAAAGATTAAGAAACAAAAATTCTGTGATTTAAATTCACTGTTTGAATAATAACTTAAGACGCCTAGGTTGTTGCCCAAATTTGTTCAACACCTTGTTATTAAATTCAGTATCTTAGTTAATAAGTAATAAGTGTTATTAAAAAAAAAAAAAAAACAGATGCACCTCCCTTAAAGTATTCCTGCCGGCGCCCATACTCGGGTACCTAGCTGAATGAACGTGATGTTTACACAAGATATTTCAGTGATTAAAATCTCCGAATTCGCCAGAAGGTGGCGAAAGAGTTTTGATCGCCGAAATATGTGTAAACGCCACGTTTCTTTGGCAAATTATATTACCTTATTAAGGATTGACCAATTTATTTGGTACTTTACCTTTCTGTGTGTCAATGTTTTGCCATCAGTATCAGAAGCCAGAACGAATCTTTAAGCGGTTTCACAAAATAAAACATTCAATTAAAATCAGTGTTTCAGTGAACTAAGCGAAACTGGTTGGAAAATAATAAAAATCAATAATATCCATCAAATTATTCTAACGTGTTGGGACTTCTGTATCCAGATTATATATAAAATAAAATTCACAAAATAATGTAAAAAATAAAATCATTTATAACCGATTTTTAAATAGAGTTTGTTGTTAGTTTTTCGAAATAGTTTTCCAAACTTTATGTACTATATAAATCAAACACAATAAAATTTCAGCTGAAAAAAATACTGTGTTGCAGAAAAAATGTATATAGTTTAGAAAAAATTATTTTCATGAACAATTTATTAACCAATTCATGAAATTCTTCATCGAGTGACACGTATCTCTTTTCCTCTAATAAACTTCTAAGAATCAAATTTGTTAAAATTACTCATTTGATTTGCGAAAACCATAAACTACTTAAGGATCGTGGATCGTCACCGTTTTGCTGTAATCTTTCGGTGGCCACATATCACTGGAAATAATTTTTGATCCATAGTTTCGTAAAGAAAGAATGAATTAGATTTCTCATAGTTTTTTCCCCAAAACTAGGTTGACAGTTACTTACATTGTAACGAAAATATATATAAAAAAACTTTTTGTAGTGTATTTGTTATAATCGCAGGCGAAAATACCTCAACACTGTGGTGTATATATACTTCCTGGTATTCAGAACCGATAATGCACCTGACACCATACACGAAACCCAAGACATTAAAACACTAATCTTATAAGTCACTGTCTATAGTTTTTCTAGCAAACGTCTCCTATTTCTTTTATTTACTGTTCTTTTCTTGTTATAGGACTATTAGAATGTGGGAGAAGTGAAAGTAACTAAAATTACTTGCTGCATTTGTCATTTGTCATTTGTCTTGGTGCGTTAAAATAACCTCAGAAAGAAGCCTCTTCCGTCCAGACCCTACTTACCTCTTTTGGATCTTTTTGCAGTGTAGGTTGCCATTTATCAGATCATGTCGAAATAACGTCACGTTGTATATCCAAACAATCAGCAGAACTTTTTGCTGCCTTAGAGTTGACAGATGTTAGGCTTGGCAGCTAGTTTACTAAGTTAACATTGGGATAAGGCGTCGGTGGTACTAATGGCATGTGCACTTCACGTACCTACCGCGTGTTTCGTATTACGTCGTTTGCGTAGCCGTCACCGGCCATTTGCGAGCCGACAGCCGATCAATATTTGCCCGGAGCAGTGTCAGGTACAGCTCCAAATTGTCATACTCTCTGCTATACACGCAGGCTGAAGACCCTGATTGAAGAACGAAACTCGACTTTACACGTGCCACTTCAAGTTCGTTTGTAGTCGCTCACAGCGGCTGTTTTTTCCATAGCGCCGTGGCTACACAATAACCGGAAAACATTTTAGAGGAGGACATACATTTCGACACTATTGCGATGTATCCAATTACAATTTCATTATACACAAACTTATATTTTATAAGCATTTTTACTTAAAACTAATTCGATCTCTGAGGTATATTTTTAGCACTGATCACGATCATAAATTGCTTCCATTACGGCGTAGTGAACGGACTGCCGTCCATTACTTTTTCGTTTAATCCCTCCTGGTTACAGTGCATCAAACTGGTGGTAGAAAATGCTATTAGAAAACCTACAAAGTGTGTTACTAAAAACAAAAACAGGAAAGAAACTGGAAACAACGGAAAGGATTCTTCACTCCCGCATGCAAAAATAAAATTCTTTATCGCTGTTATTTATTGCCACAAAATAAGAAAATCGTTAACAAAAATCAGCAAAACCTGCAAACAATACTATCGAAAAAAATTCGGAGTTGATTAGTTAAAGCCTAGATACGTTCACTTCTTCTATTCGTTGCTCATTACCTTATAAAATGAATTGTGGATCAGCTTGATGATAACTTTACGTGGAATCTGAATTTGTTGTTCATCAGCAACTAACTGTTCCTCTCTTTTTACTACAATATACATCTTATTACAATGATCTTTCAAAAGTTATTGCATCTCCAGTTTATTGAACCTTCCTTCAAAACCGATCATTCACATTTCTGTTCTCTCTAGCACCTGGTGTTGAAGCATAACCATCTTCATTGACGTTAATATGCACAACACGATACAGTCAACTCGAAATTCAAATGCATACCTCGATACGTAAGCAGAGAGTAATAAAAATATTTGTCAGGTATTGTTTTCGAAAACACACTCCCAATCGGGAACCAGTACCGAGGTGAAGGTGTCTTAATCACTCGGCTAGTCTAACCTTTATGATTGTCTGTTGGATGGGAACGTTAAACTTGACGGATCTCATGTTCGCAAGACTGACTGATCCGGCACCAGTACCATGCATGTTGTCTGCATCAACGAGTTGAATCATATTTGTGTAGGGACTCATCAACTTATGCGGGAAGCCTCGGGATTAGCTAATTGCTGGATAGATAAGAGATAACTAGTTGCAGGTCGTTAAGATAAGCACCTATGCAACTAGTGGAAGACTAAAGTGGGCAGCATCTTTCCTAATTACACTACTCTGATCGTTCACGAATGTTATATTTTCTCCATAAAGGCTACAAAAGCTGCAGTTAATTGTTTTATCCATCTTTTGACATCATCTTCAGCGGTGTTTTTCTGTGATCAGTCTTTTTGATGCAATTCTCCATCCCTTCATATCTTGCGGTAACTTCTTCATCTCTACATACCCCTAACAATCCACGTCCTCAATTATCTGCTTCAAATATTCTAATCTCTGTCTTCCTCTACAGTTCTTACCTTCGACTATTCCCTCTAATAACAAGTTAACCAATCCAGCATGTCTCAAAATACGACCCTCCATACGACCCTGTCTCTTCTTTCAGTTAGCTTCTTCCACAAACTTCTTTCTCTACCTATTATTTTCAAAACACATTCACTTTATCTGTCCACTTAATTTTCAGCACCACATTTAAAAAGCTTCAATTTTCCTTCTTTCTGGCATTCCCAAAGTCCTTGCTTCATTATAATAAATCATTGTGCTCCATACATAGAGTTTTAAGTTCTTTCTGAGTCCTAGATCAATATTTAAAACTAAAAGATTTCTCTTTTTCATGAAATCTCTTTTTGCTAGTGCTATTCTGATCTTAACATCATTCCTGCGCCGACTATCAATTGTAATTTTACTTCCTAAGTAACAGAATTCACTTATTTCTTCTATTGCATCCGATCCTATTTTTATATTTAATCTACTATTATTGTTATCATTTCTGCTACATTTCTTCACTTTTATCTTGCTTTGATTTATATTCAGTCCAAGATCTTCCTTCAGTATTTTGTTCAAGCCATTCAGTAACTTCTCAATATCCTCAGTCTGTTCTGCTAACAGAACAATGGCATCGGCAAATCGTAGCATACTGATTTTTTCTCCTTGAACTCTTATGCCACATTCAATTCTTTTATTTGGCAGTTTTAAGATATCTGAGAACAATAGACGAAGCTTGAATTGATCAAGGGACTTACACTTTACACCGTATATAACAACATAACCATTCTAGCGCCCCACTTCTACCATTTGTAAGGCAAACCAAGTGTTGTCGCTGTTAGGAAACTCTGTGAAAAGTGTAACTACTTCAGTAGTCATTTGGATAAATTTGTAGTTAATATTTTTATTCCAGTTAATGCCGGCTTGAGTATTTTTGGTGAATCACTTTGTGACAACGGTAACATAAGAGAAGGCGGGAATGTAGCCGCCTTTGTTGCCGGGGAGATTAGTCCAGTGTTATCTCAGGGCACTAATCCGCCTGATAACGGTGATAACGGAATTTACTCAGTCCGTAATACCCCCCTCGGATAAGAAGCGCCGAGTGAGGTGACTCAAGGGCATCATCACGTGGGTCAGAAAATTCTGTTGAAATGATTATACGTAACAAAAAACGTGTCTTACACTGTCTGCCTATAATCAAATAATTACACTCGACAACAAAAACTGTAGATGTATTTTGTTCAGAATGATGCATAAACAATGAGAACATTTTCAATCCAGTCCTTCATCACTCCTCTCCTCCTTTCCCCCTCTCAACACTTGGCTGTATTTCACCGCCCAAAACGTTTTTTCTGAGTATAAAAAACTTGCTCAGATGCAGATTTTAATCTGCTGTAGATAGTTATGTTCGAAAGTTATTGTAATCTGGATGAGACGGACAAAATGAGTGGATTTTTTTCTCCCCTGCCATCAGTCTTTCGACTGGTTTGATGCAATCCTCCATCCTTTCCTATCTTGTGCTAACCCCTTCATCTCTACATATCCCTCAATTATCTGCTTCATATATTCTAATCTCTGTCTTCCTCTACAGTTCTTATCTTCGACTGTTCACTCCACTAACAAAGTAACCAATCCAGCATATCTCAAAATATGACCTCTTCTTTCTGTAAGCTTTTTCCACAAACTTACATCATTTCCAAAACTCGTTAATTTCTTACTTTGTGTCCGCTTAATTTTCAGCATTGTTCTATAGCGCCACATTTCAAATGCTTCAGTTTTCTTTCTTTCTGATATTCCATTTTTCTCTACCATAAAGTGCTGTGCTCCACACATAGAGTTACGCCTAAATTTTGTTTCTTTTCGTAAAAACGCAATTTGTGTTTGTAATGACGAGAAATATATAGCTTCTTAAATTTTTCTGATTGTATTTGTAATTTTTCCATGACAATTTAGAAAATTAGGTGTTGCGGAAATCCCTGTTTTTTTTATCTTTGAATAGGAGGAACATTTGCAATTTGTTTCACGAATTTGGGCATCTTTTTTTGTATGAAACAGTGAGATCTTTTCATGACATCGTTAACTTTGGGCTGTTATTTTAGCCATAAAAATAGTTTTTCACATTTATGATATTTTCAGAGTTCGATTTTAATCAACATCAAACAGTGAAATTGGAGTTTGGGGGAGGAGAACGTAAAATCACGTCAAAGGTGTAAAATGTGACGAATTTTTTTACGGGCTTGCCAACCCAAATTTACATATTTCGTACAAATGCAGAAGCATGTAACTTTTGTTTTAACGGGTGAGTTATTTTCCCTATATTATTTTTTCTTGTTGTTGTTTACGACATTCTAGACGGTTTATTTGAATGAGACGGTGTTTCACAGTCTGAAAATTAAGTAAATAATTTGATGAGATTGTACTAACTGGTGAGAAAGCTTTGACATTAATGTTAGTTCAAACTGATTGAGTCTCTTGCTGTCTGAAAGAACGATATTTACATTCCCAACTTTTGGCGCCTCTTTCAACCCCTAATTGTGTTGATTAAAATTATTAAAACTTTCCATGTAAACTAACAAACAGCTCTTATTATTTTATCATAGCCATACTGCTGTGCATGACTTTTTCATTGTTTATTGTTCTCACGCCCTTATTTGATATGTTCGGAAAATAACGTTTGTACTATATTCTCTACTTCGAAGGAGAATACTTTCCGTATTCCCCCTCCCCCCACGAGGTGTGTTGTGAACAGTATATTTTCCCCTTGCGTTGTGGCGCACACTGCCATCAAAGATTTCAGGATTGTTAGCAATCATATTTCAGAAATTTACTCGTCATCTGTTGATATTCATTTCAGTTTCCATGTAATTTTTAAATTATTCGCCTGTTTGACGTCGAGGTCACTAGAGGCGGGAAGGGACTGGGGGCAAGGGATTGAAAGGAATTCGGCCTTGGTCTTTTCAAGGAACCATCTCGGCATTCAACTGGAGTGATCTGGCGAAACCATGAAATCCCAAATCTAGATGGCCGGGCTGGAATTCGAACCCGCGTCCTCCTGTTAAAATCTGTTGGTTTTGGAACAGTCTGCGGTACTGACTATGGTATCGGCGTATGTATTTGTAAACAGTTTTTCCTTTTCCATATATTAAATTAAATGAGTCGTTGATGTAATTTTTCGATTATATTTTCAGACCAGGAATTTCGAACTTCACTTTTGTTTTTTGGTAGGCCTATTGAAAAATTAAAACTAACGTTAGTAAAAGTATTTCTAAAACTTGTTGGGTTTGCATTGTGAACGTTTTAACGTTCGAACGTTCAGCAACCACACTTGATAGAGACTATTGTAGAATTAACGTGGGTACGCGATAGAATTACAAGTCTCCCAAAAGCTTTGTTCACAACCCAAAAATTGGTTAGATCTTCTCGAAGGAGGCGCAAGAAGCCAATATGTCAGATGTAATATAGTAGTCCGACCCAGCAACCACACCCGCTTTCAAACTAGAAACGCTCCATTGGTTAGAATTATTAGGTCACATCAAAAGTAAATGTAACAGTTGTTTTCCATCAAAGCCTTTTTGTGACCATTTACTGTTGCTACCAGATTGTTGGTACGGGGGATTTTCTGTAAAAAAGACAGCAACGCCTAGTAAAGTACTTTTCGTGTTTTCTGAAATTTATTTTGTGACATTTAATCGGATATTCAAAGTCCTCTTTAATCGTTTATGACTGCAATTGGCATTGAGAGAATGGAACATTTTTTTAATGAACATGAGGACTTGTTGTCCCACATCCTATGCACTCACATAAATTAACATTAGAATACCATCTTGTTTGTATTTTCCAATACCATTATAACAGAATCTTGACTTTCCCTGCTAATAATATTATTAATAATTATTGAGTCACACGTCGATTAAGAAGTATTAACAACTGGGATTTGTTGTCCACCATCTTGGCATAAGGCGAAGCAAGTAGGTTCTTGGCCCATCGCAGAGAAACGAACTAACCCTAACTGAAGATTTCCGGGACTTTACCTGACCAGACAGTCGAAATTTCGGTTCAGAAAAGCGTCTAAGGAGGCTCAATGCGATATGTGCAGAAGTCATTAACCATTTGTAGTACGTTCCTGGGATGCGTTATCGGAAGGTTTTGATCATCATTGCGCGTATTATGGTATAATTTAGCTTTACTCACGAAATTATTGAACGACATGGAGGCAGGTTTCGGTTAAATATTAGAAGGAGAAGTTCATTAAAATTCTCTTATATTTATCATCCACACAATCACCACTTGTTATTCGGCGCAGTCAAAGAAAATGTGACAAACTGTTGTGAAATTTCCTATGGGTTGTATCATTTGAAGAGCCACCAGTTGTTATGGATGCTTTAGTTAACACTTGGAGATTTAAGATCCAGTTCCTCATTAGAGCTCTCGCATTTTCCATTCTTTGCTTGGCTACGGATTCACTTCTCGGGAATGGATCTCGTAATCCTAGAGATTTCACAATGTATTCACACTTTTAGATATGGATAAGGATATATTTTGCCATTATTGATAGCTCATAATCGTTTCCTGAACATTGTAATTTGAGTAAGCATTGAAAGTGGGAGCATTAACCCTGGGTTACCATCTCGATCCAGATGTCCCGGCCATTCTCGTTGCTATTTTATCCCATCATCAGCTTGTTTTCTTTCTTTTCTGCTGTCCTGGCCTAACCAGTTCATGTCAACATAACCAATAAAGCCACATATTTAATAGCCTTCCAATGCTTTATCTTTTCAAAAGTTTTTAGTTTCAGTTCATCCCTCCGCTAACAATTTAAGCAATACTCCACGTGTTAAAGTACGATCTACCGTATGATCTATCTTTCTGTTTCTTCTTTTTATGAGACACTTCCGCAAACTTGTTCCCTCGCCCATTATTTCCAAAACATTTTCATTTCATAATTAATCTTTGTTATTAGTTTTCAACATTCTTCAATTACGACATTTCTAATGATTTAATTGTGTCTATTGGAGATCGCGATTCCGGTACAATAACATTGTGTCGCGCGGAGTACTGGTATTGTGTGTAGGATGTTTTGATTTGGTTTAAAAAGTTAATACTATGTTGTTCGTTGTTTAGTGTATTTGTTTTTCTTTGTCGATGTCTTGGGGTGTTTGTGTTGGTACAGAAATTTTCCACCGGAAGACATTTTATATGTGTGTTGAAGATTTTTTTTTAATGGCATTTGGCCATGTCAGCCATACAGCCAGCTCAACGTGTGTGTTTCTCTTACAATGTATACATTTCATTTCAGTATGAATATTTTCCATCTTCTGTAAGGACGACACAACACGAACACAACATTTAATTAAAACCACCCATGCCCTCGGCCGGATTCGAACCGGCGACCCCTGCAACGCGAAGCAGGCACGCTACCCCTACGCTGCCGGGGTCGGCTGTGTTGAAGATTAGTATTTTGGTGTGTAATTTGTAGTGGTTGTATGTGTTTTTTTGTGTTGAAGGTATTGGGAAGTCTTTGTATAATAGTTCGTTGATTGTTAGTATTTTTTTTTTTTTTTTTTCATTTTGTCGTCGTATTGGATATTCTGTTTAATGTTTTATCGGTTCGTTGTATGTGATGTAATTGGGTTATAATGGTCGGTGTTATGGGAAGATGGTGGTATCGTGTTTTATAGTTGGATTGATGGGATTAATTGGAGATGTTATCATGGTATCAGTTTTAAAATGTATTTTGACTAGCAATTCTTGTTTTCGATATGATGGTATCGTGTTGTACAGTTGGATGGATGGGGTTTATTGGAGATGGCGATACCAGTTTTTTTCAATTACTGGTAAAATGTGCTTTGAGTAGTTACTGTTTTGTTCTCCGCCCAGACAACCCCCCAATTTCCGTTAGTTACATTTGTAGCTGCGCGTGCTGGTGTTTACGTCATAGGCGCCATGTTATGACGTCATAGCTTATCGCGGCGGAAAGTAGATCTAGCGGTATCGAGTTTTTCAGTAATTCCGTTTAATTTTCCTTCTTTCTGGTAATCTTAAATTTTCAGCTTTACTTCCGTAATTTGCTGTGCTCCATATAATTAAATATGTAGTTCTTTGTTCGTTCTAACATTGTTCTGCTTTTTTAATCATTCTCGCTTCATCCACCAATGGGGTACTTGACTAATTTTGCGAAAGTAGCTGGGCATCTAGTATAACACAAAAAATGTTATTTCTTGAAAAAAATATTGCATTTTTATGCGCTGATTTGAATATTGGTGCCAAAACGCGCGCAGCTGTCATGGCGTATCTTGTGACGTCACATCTCTTCTCGTGCCGGTGTAAATAAACGGGCGGTTTGCTTATTTCGCGGATAAAATAAGTTCTACGTTTTACAAGTGGTGTGTAGCGCCTCAGTGTGTAAACACAACATTTAAGACACCAAACAAATTGTTTTTATTTTATTTCCACACAAGGAAAATATGCCGAAAAAGTGGTTAAAGCTTGCACGATGCGACTTAGCGTATTTACCCACAAAGTCTTCAATATATTTTTGTGAAGTCTACTTTGAGGTATGTTTTGACTTAATATTTTATTATGCTTAATAATTTAATTTAATTTAATTGCAATGGAGCACAGGCTCCGGTGGCAATTTCCCTACACACCCATATTCCCCATATCCTGCACCTACCTACATTTTGCCCTCTACAAATTTTATCTTTAAATTCTTTCAAAGTTTTCGGTAAATTATTCACCATTTCTCTTGGTAACTCATTCCAATCCCTGACACCCTTACCTAAAAAAGAGAATCTTCCCACACCCTTGTGCCTGAAATCGAGTGCCAGCTTGTGATCATGGTCATCTTTTCCCTTCCATGCACTACTTTTCATACCTATTGCAATATCTTTCCATGCCTCATCGCCAGTATATGCCCTGTACACTCCCATGACCCTCCTCATGTCTTGCAATGAATCCCATTCCAGCTCCTTTATCATATCCGTCACTGATTGCATTCTGCGATAATTTCCAGAAACAAATCTAGCAGCCCTTTTTTGCACCCTCTCCAACTCCTGTTTTTCATACGTAAAATTAGCGTCCCATACTACACTACCATATTCGAGCAATGGTCTGACCAAGGTTTTGTAACCCAATTCCTTGACTTCTCTCGTACATCCCCTCATCACTCTCTCCAACAAGTGCAGAACTTTGAAACCTTTTCCTACCACCTGTCCAATGTGTCCTGCCCAGTTAAGTTTGTTATCAAAAGTAATTCCAAGATACAGTTTGTCCAGAAAATGACTCCCTGATTTCAAAATTAAATATCTCGAAAACAAAGAGCGATAGAGGAATGCAGTAAACGGTATGTTTATCGTGACAGCTGTAAGAAGTGTATACAGCAGTTTGGAATAATAGTTACAAAAGCTGCTAACAGATGGCGCTGTAATCGCCATACGTAATGCCTAAATAGTGATCCGAAGCTCAGGGTAGTGCCAATGGTGAACATTTTGAAAACATTGTGATGTGATTGTTTGCAAAGATTGTTTTCATACGATTATTTCACTTATGTATGCTGATATGAGCTGTACAGCGTACAGCGCCATCTGTTAGCAGCTTTTGTAACTATTATTTCACACTGCTGTATACACTTCTTCCAGCTGTCACAATAAACATACCGTTTACTGCATTCCTCTATCGATCTTTGTTTTCGAGATATTTAATTTTGAAATCAGGGAGTCCTTTTCTGGACACCCTGTATTTACATTTCAAGTCTTCAGCAAGCAATTCTTTCCCCACCTTATATTCATAATTAACCTTTTGTTTTTTATTTGTGTATCTAATAAGCTGACTCTTCTTTGCATTTATCTTCATTCCATGTTTACCAACCCAATTAGATATCGTGTCCAGATCACCCTGCAACTGTTTACAATCCTCTATCGTTTTGATTCTTTTATACAGCATTATGTCACCTGCAAACAATCTAATTTCAGATAGTAAACAATCAACACAATTATTCATTAGAATAATGAATAGCAATGGTCCCAATACGCTACCCTGTGGCACACCCATTTTTACTTCAACTTCTTTTGATACTACATTTCCTACCTAACTTTCTGTTTTCTACCTTTTAAAAATTCTTCTACCCAGCAAATGACTTTCTTATCTACTCCAATGGTTTTTACCTTATTTACTACCATTTTATGGCGTACTCTGTCAAACCGCTTAGACAGATCTAGTGCTACACTATCAATTTGGCCTCCCTTGTCCATTTCATCTGAAATATCTTGCATATATCCCACCAACTGAGATTCACATGAATATCCTTGCCTGAAACCATGTTGCCTGCTTGAAAACCACTTAAGTTCCTCACATATAATTCTGATGTGGTTGCATATCAATCTTTCATCAATTTACCTACCACTGATGTCAAACTGATTGGCCTGTAATTCTCAACTCTATTTCTCACCCTTCCCTTATGTACCGGTACTACTATTGCACTTTTCAAGTCCTGTGGTAAGCAGCAAGTGTCTAGACTCAATTTAAATAATATTTCAAGATAAGGTTCAATGTCACATCCGGCTATCTTTAAGATATCTGTAGGAATATTATCTTCACCAGCCCCTTTATTATTTTTTTCAGCTTTCTTATTTCCTTCATGATTTCCTCAGGATGGATATCAAATTTTTTACCATCGTCATTTCTAATTGTGTTGTTAAGCTCGTTCTCCGAATTAGACCCTCCTGTTTCTGATTGATTGTCCCTAATGCTTTCACTGAACCAGTTACTTAAAATCTCTGTCTTTTTCAAATGGTCAGTAACTTCTTCTCCATCCTTATCTATAAGTGTCTCTACACCCTCCCTTCCCCTCAGTTTCCTGATATAGCCATAGAAATTTCTAGATGCATCAGTCAATGGTCCTCCTGCACTGACAATACTCTTCATAAACCCATCTTTAGCCATTTTCTTTGCTGTTAATAAGTCCTTGTTTAGTTGTTTTAAATATTTCCTACTACCCTGCTGTCTCTTAGCTCTGTTATGTTCTTTTCTTACAAACCTCTTTAACCTCCTCACTTCCCTATTATAGTAAATAGGTTCTCTACATTTCTTTATTTTATGCTTTGGAATAAATTTTTCTTCCCCCTTTCTTATTATCTCCTTGAACTCTTCCCACCTTGACTCTACTGTACCTGAGCCTTCCTTCCATTTGCTGAATTTTTCTCTGAAATATCTCTTCAAATTTGAAACCTGTGCCTTTTTATAATTGTACCTATTTCCCCCTTCAATTTTGGCTGCTGGTTTACTGAATCCTCTAATATCCATCAGAACTGCTTCATGATCACTTATTCCTTCAGTTACTTGATACCTCAAAAGGTTTTCATCGGGCTTAATTAGAAATATATCCAAAATATTTTGTCCCCTAGTGTTTTGCTCAACCACTTGTGTAAATCCTCCTTCCCTTATTAAGATATTTGCAAATCTTTGTTCCCTTGTGTTTATTTATCTTATTCCCTTCCCAGTTTACACCTGGTAAATTTAAATCCCCGCCTATGATGATCATTCTATTCTCACCTCTGAAATCTGAGTATGAATTTAATTTCTCCCCTAGAGCCTCATCCTCTTCTGTCATTCTTCCCCTGCGGTAAGCAGCCAACACTCTGATTTTTTCTCTACCCCAAGTAACTCATGGTCTTGATCTATGAACGCCAGTGAACTGTGGTAGTTTTTGCTAACTAGTATGAAGACTCCTCCACCAATTGCTCCTCTATCTCTGCGGTACACTCTGTAACCATCAGGAAAAACCTCTGTACCTCAATGTTTTGTTACGTGAAAAACTTAAAATTTTGTCGATAAATATATTACAACTTCAGACGTTAAAACGCCGTTCGTTGTAAATGCTTGGAAATTTTTTATTAGTACAGTTGTCAAACGATATGGAAAAATCCATGAGGTATCATAGCAGTACAGTCATAACCGTGACGCCGCAATTTGATGATGAATTCTTAGTAACTCCATGAAACAAACTGAAAGTGAAGAATAATTTTTTATTTTTTTGATATCTCGCTTAGTTCTAGAGATATTGAATGTCAAAAATCATTTATAGGTATAGTTCGTTGTCGTTTGGTGACATTTTCTTCTGGTCACATACGCTGGTCCAGGCCATATTTCAACCTAATCACAACCGCTAGGGAGATAATAAAACATCTATTGTGCACGTCCAGTGCATAGTTCCTTGTGGCTTTGGCGAATTTTATTTCTTGTCCAGGTTACATTCAACCTAACTACCTTAATTTGGAGATACGATATCTCGTGAAATAAGCAAAATATTTTAAAAAATTCTTTTGATTTGTCTCGAAGACTTACGAAGAATCTATCATCGAATTTGATTTTGGCGAAATTTTTCTTCTGGTCCAGGCCACATTTCGACCTAACTACCTCACTTTTTAGACAATATACCTCGAGAACTAAGCGCGATATCAAAAAATTTAATTCCTACCTTTCGATTTGTCTCGTCGAGGTATGTAAGAATCTATCATCAAATTGCGGCGTCACGATTATCGTAGACTCCCCTAATCATATAATGGACTAATGCAACAAGTACGCATAAAACAATGTTAGTAGTGTTCTAATAAGGTTCATGGTCCATAGTTAACTTTTCCGTCACCAGATGGCAGCACCAACTGATGGCGCTAGTGTCACCCATGTGACGTCACTAGTTCTCTTGACGGCCACCACAGGGCGCCACCTGTCAACCGCACTGCTTGTCACCACGCGGTCTACGCCGCTAACCTCAATGTACACGGGTATTTCTGGGTGTACCGTTACTCGGGTGACGCAGCGGTGAGCAGCACGCACTCAACTCGGCGTGGCTTACGCGGTGGTGAAAGCAGCATCCCCTCAAGCGATCAACGGTTTCCGTTAGGCACTATTCCTGGTGTGAGCGGACTGGGCTACTTTTCACAAGACAATTTACCGAAAGTTGGATTCGTATTTAATCACCACCACGAGAAGACATTTAATTCGTGTACCATACGTGCCATTACCGAACAACGTAAATATCGTTAATGTTTTATCTGCACGCAGTTTGAACGGACCCATTGGTGTGGGTAGACAGTAGAAGATAGAACCATGTATTCATCGTGAAATCGACGATGATGGCTACCATTATGTATTGGACCCAATTCCTATTAGATGTATACAAGTTTGATATGAGTCATAGCTTAAAGAAGAGGTATAAATACCATCACGCCAGCCAGCTCGCCCTCAGTCATCAAGTGCGGTTCACTATAGCTAGTATGGTGCTCCTGTTTTCTGCAAGCTACAACTTAAACAGTAGTGACACCAAGCGGCTCACTGTTGGTATGTCACCTAAACTGGGATTTAAACCAGTAGTAGTACCCGAAAAAGTTGGATACAATAAATTCACTCTCACACATGAAGAGTGGGATGTGCTGAGAACACAGATCCATACAATTGGTAGCTTCTTCAACAACGGTGAACATCTGCAAACGAGTGCATTATTTGGTGACCACACCATCTCATCCCGAACAGTGTCTGGAGCGAAAACTATATGGTTTTTCAACAATGCTGTTCCTACCTACGGTGTGTTTCTCGGTGAATCAACATGGAGCATCTTGGTCGACACCATCCCCGCAGTGAGCAGAACCATCAACACTATGAAGTCCTGGAGTTATCAAGCTAGTAAGTACTACAACGAGTTTGTGAACACGTTATCAGTGAAAGTGAATAGTGAATATCACCGTTGTTCTGTGCAGGATCTGGCAGATATGCATATTGATAATGTACATGTCAATGAGGTGTCATACAACCCTTATTCAATACTAGACTATGAATGTTTAAAGCTGGAAATAAAGGCAAATAAAAAACTGTTAGTGTTTGATGACGAAAGTGCAAAGTTGAGCAAAATTATGATGTGTGTGGTCATAATTAGTGACACCAGCCCTCCATCCCTCAGTCTGCTACGATGCGCAGCCAAGTAATGTTCTTCGCGTCAGTGTACCAGCTCAACGGTGGAGATTCCAAGAGACTGACTTTGGGGTTGTCACCACAGCATGATTTCGATCCTGTTGTGGTACTTGAGAGGGTGGGTTACAACAAGATCACCCTCTCATTCGAAGAATGGGAAGTACTCACCAGGGAGTCGGACACAGTGTCCAATATGTTCACCGACAGCGACCAGAGCAGCATCCAACTACTGTTTCATGCAGGACAGTTTCTGGGGCGAAAATGTTATTATTTCACCACATTACTGACCCCAACAGCGGCATTTTCTTCGCCGAGTCTACATGGCGGAACCTCGTCGATGTGCAGCCAGCAGTGACCGCATCCTTGTCCAACAGGAAAAAGTGGAGCTTCAACGCATCAGCATACTACAAGGTGTTTGTGAGTGAGTTGGCTGACAAAGTGTTGAGTGACTATTACACATGTACTGCTCAGTGTCGAAGTTAATGGATATGCACATCAACAACGTTCATCCTATTCATGTGTCTTACAGTTCTACAATTGACTTTGTGCAATTAAGGAATGAAATAGTTGCATACAAAAATTTGATTGTACTTAATGATGTATGCAGAATTGTAAACAGTGAAGAATAAAATCATTTTGTCATTTCACCTATCCTAATTAAATAATAAGATAGAATATATAATTTTAAAATCTTTTATTTCGCCCACCAATTGGCGATTAAAAATACATTTTCAATTGCACACATATTATTACAAAATATATGTAAGTTACAAAGTTTTCTCAAATTATTTTTCTTGAGTTCACGCAGTGGTGGACATCCTAAATCTTCAATGTTGTAGCATACTTTCTTCCTGATAATTTTCTGCAGCCATCTTGCCTTCTCCCGTCCTTTAACGTAAATGATTGAATCATCCTCATTGGTTATTGCATGTAGTATAGAGCACATCTTGCTGAAGGAAACGCCATCAGAATTCCAAGGTATTCCATGGTAATTATGTGTAGCCATCTAACTTCGGGCTCATTACCTCCACACGATGGCGACGATACAGAAATACAGTGTGTAGCGATAATTTTGTCTGAGCGCACTATGCATATAGCAACTTCTTTGAAAATAAACCCACCATCTTCTTCGTGAAGCCCTGTGTGTCCAGGAAGATGGTCGGCATGGTAATGTTTGGTAGACTGGTTGCTACTTGGTTTTATGTCAGCTTACGCACAACACCGGTTAGAGGTACATATTCTACCACGATCATGCAAGATCAGACAGTATGCAGCGGTGTAGGCAGGAAAGTTCTCACTGCTATCAAACTCCATACGAATGTCTACAGGTCCTGTTTTAACAGACTCATTTTGATGTGAACAGTCTATTACGGCGATAGGGAGTTTCTATAAAGTCTTCACGTTTTAGTAACGGAAGGAAGGTCTCGCTCGTAGTAAGACTGTTGGAATCTTGCATACATGTCATACAACACTGTGGTTCGGTTTTTCTTAAAGTCTAGA
>CM061919.1:9299349-9409175 GCA_031002005.1 Vandiemenella viatica | reverse complement strand
TTTATGGCTCATATTCAAAAAATCTTTTCTTTCTTCGGCATCTTACTGGGTTAATAACAGGAAATTTTCCAGTCTGAGAATCAACTTCTCTAGCTGTCTGTTATCAGAGCTGTCAGTCTTTCGCAAATTCCGAGCTGAGGTGGAAGGGGATATTTTCCACCGCCCCGAAACTGGTACTGATCTGTTGAAATTTGTTTTAACTGCTTCGTTACAATGTCCTCTTTACGTTTTGAACTCTCCTTTCTCGGAAACGTCGCCACGAATTAAATTAAAAATGCCGAAATATGAGACGCGAAATGTTAGCACCAATGCAAAATTGAAATTAAAATTATCGGTACAGGGATCGTATCAACCTAAACAGGTTCGTTTTGTCATATTGATAGCGAGCCTTGTTGTACTGCCTCCCGGATAAAAATTTTCTATCTGTTAATTTCGTTTGACATTTTACAACAAAATGTAGCTAAAACGGCAAGAAAATATTACACAAAGATTTAACCATCATTTCAAAATATTGTAATTGTTTTTGAGCGCCTGCGGCATCTAATAGCTGCGCGTCATTCTCACATTTCGGCATTTTTAATTTATTCGTTGCGACTTTTCCGAGAAAGGAGAGTGCAAAACGTGAAGAGGACATTATAACGAAGTATTCAAAATAAATTTCAACAGGTCAGTACCAGTTTCGGGTGGTGGAGAATACGCCCTTCCACTCCCGAGCTGTTTTTCAGCAACTGTGAAGAGTTTCATAAATTCACTTTGTCTACATAGCCTTTGTTTACAATGTTTACTTCAAACCATGTATTGTGCCAAATCAACACTGTAATTATGAACTCAAATTTTTCTATGATATGGCTAAGTGACAAGGCATCTGTTGTTGCAACTGAATAATTCGTTTCAGAAGGGCGTCACGAACTGTAGAGTAGAGATAACGAACTGTAGCGATGCTAGAAACTTTATTCTTGAAACGAGTTTCGCAAATTTTTTCGCGGTAGTCCTTCTAAGTGCTTGAATACCACTTCCCATCGCGTTTTTGTCGAGAGAATAAAACAAATATTCTTCAAAGAAATCCGGACAAGGAAACAGATTTAACTGATGTTTTGGCGCCACTATTACCAAATTTAATGACAGTTACATGGATTAAAAAATGCTCGACGATACTGGTTCAGAATTTTGCTTTGGACACATTTGTTTCCTCCTACCAAATTGGATCCACTGTCACATCTTTCTCCTCGACAATCGTTCATATCCAAATAGAAATTTTGCAAAGTATTAATGATAAACTGGGCAGCAAGTAAGTCCAGCTCCAAGGTCCCTAAGAGAGTCACTTTCCGGATTGTAAGCACAGAGAAATGCTCACGCACTTAGACTTCGTTTTCATTGGTGCAGCATAAACAATGTCAAAGATAATTTTTCGACGTGACTTACATCATGAGTTCAATTCAGTTTGATGGAAAATATTTCTATGACACAACCATGCGAATGCGGCTCCACGCGAATGCGGGATGGTTCCTCACAATAGCCCATGGGCGCCTCCTGCCATATCCCTTATAACCCTTCCAAACCATAACCCTTTTCGATAGGTGCTATGCACCCTCCGCCACACACTTTTAGTGAATCGCGGAGTAATAATAATAATAAATAATAGTCAAAATTTTATTACGAATTTCATTCGTTTTGAATACAATTGCCAATATAATAAGACATGTCTCGTTATTAGCAATACGGCGGAGATGCTTCATCATCACAGGATCACATATCCATTAAAAGTATTTCAGATCCAAAGCTTCCTCTAAGCAAGACATGATTCATTAGAGGATAACAACCCACTGCGATTTTTCGTCTTCAGCATTTACAAACGCTTGTCTAGTACGTTGAAGTTATTTAATTGAATAAACGCTTCTATCCAACTGAGCATGGTGTGATTGTGATCTGAGAAAGTTTCGTGAGTTTTCAGACGCTCTGATAAGTAAATCCAGTAATCGAATCCTTCTTTTCCCAAATAAAAATGAGACATTCTGTTGAATAAATAACATATAAACAATATACTTTATCAGCAGATTTAGATTAAACAAACAATCTACTTTTATAAGTTTCTTCATTTGGTGTTACTCTTTGAAAATACGTATTTGAAAAATGACGTCCATGATTGTTTTTCTTGGATTTTTTCGTTGCTTCAATAATTATTTCATATCTGCCAGCAGAGTCATTGAGCGACAATTTTTAAATATCGTCATAATTTGTACTTTGAAAAGGCGACGGTGGTGGTATGTCTTGTATACCCATTTGTAATTTTTTGTACAGTATTCGACGTTCCAGCCATAGATAAATCTTCTCGCAAATGCTGCTCTTTACCATGAACCTCGTCTGAATAACGTCTATTAAAAGTTTTCTTCCATCTCGTGTTGAACTAGTTCTCGTGACGATTCAGATGACTTCTAAAAAATTTGCCAGTAATTTTAAAGCGTTCTCAATTTCGTCTTGGTTTTGTTTTCTTTTTAAATACTGTGCACCATACTTTTTTTTTTCTTTTTTTTTTTGAGGTTAGTGACGTGTTGTCTGTAAAAGACTGACAAACTTTTTAAATACTTACGATACCAACGTTAATTGTAATCACCGAGGATCTAATATGTTAGAAAGAGATAAATAGGTTGAATCTCGCCCCATGCACACGTACCCGCATGCATGAACTTCAAGACTACAGCTGAAAAGGCAGGAAACAAGTTCGGGAGGCGCGACGCGGCACGGGAGGGTGCTAACTTTGGAACGAGTTGTGATTCTCATGATTCGAGTAACTCGAACTGACTCGAGTAGCAACTCGAATTGACTCTATTCTATGATAACATACGACTATGCATTAAGCTGAACCTCTTACTCTTATAAACTCTTAAATGATGTGTGTTAAAAGCTGGTATTATAGAATTTGTTTTTCATTTTTTGCGCAGACGATCTCTCGCTGCATTTTCGGCGCCCCCCGCCCCCCCCATATGACGGCGCCCGGTGCGGTCGCACCGCTCGCACCGCCCTAGGGCCGCCCCTGGCTGCATTCTATTCTTATTGCGTTAATTTTGAAGATCTGCACAGTGTAGTCTGATGTATGAGATCCAGGCTTTAACACACGTTTCGAAAATCCGAGCAGAGATCCAATTGAGTTTGGTTTAGCAAAGTCAATTTCCACAGGTGTTTCAATCTCACACTTGAGTGAATTGTTGTTTGCTCGAATTACTAGCTTTTCGTTTTTAGTACGCCGAACCAAATAATTTGACAAATCGTCAATATCGTAAGATCCTGTGGGTATGTCTATCACTTTATTCTTCGAGTAATGAAATTGACAATTTGTTTTGTCTATATTCGGAATCGAATTGTAAGTCTGAAAATCAACCAAGCCAACTGTGTATTCGCCTTGGCTCAAATCTATCGGTGGAAAGTAATCACAGCCCAAGACTGAACTGTTGCCCGACAAGCTGAGTGTCACAGACATGTGTTTCTCTGACCAAGGTTCGTTCAAGACTGACGTAATACATTTTCATACAGGAACTTTAAACACAAATGACCACATATATGTGTGATAAATTTCTGGTGCCGTTGCAGATTGTAAAGTATTCTGTTCCCTGCAAAGTACCGCTGCAACTCCAATGGAGGAGGCAAGTCACCGAAACTGTCGAAATACTTAACTATACCGTCTTTGTACTTGATGTAAGCAACCTAACGTGTTCCAGTATTATCAGTACTGTCCAAGTTCACGACACCGCATTCACGTTCACGAATTTTGTGAGGTAGTGTATCACGCATGAAAACACCTCGAAAATATGGTATCCCCAAACGCTTTACATGTTTACGTTTGTCATCGTCTGTCAGTGGTTTAACCGACTTCTTTTTTTTTTTTTTTTTTTTTAATCCAGACCCTTCTTTCCTGTATGGTTTCAAATATAAACCTTTACCCCTCATTGCAATTCGTTGTGCCGTTTCTCCTCTGCCAACTGCTTATTCGCCTCTTTTGCTGCTTTGACAGCTTTGGCGACATTTGCAACCCCACCTGCCAAAGCACCAGCTGCTGACAAGCCGGCAAATAATGGTATTAATGGAAGAATACTTCCCTTTTTCTTCTTTTTCTTAACACCCCCACCAAACTTTAACTTGGCACGCATGGATCTGTTAGCCACAAATGCAGCTGCACATTCACCAAACTTTGCATCCTTAGCCTTAATTCTTTCTGCTGCCTTCTCTGCGATTGTACGATCTGCAAATGTACGATCTGACCGCTGTGCATAAGCAATCTCGTGTTCCCTGCAGGCTGCATCTAGTGGGTTGATACCCTTCTGCCCAAGAGCCAACCGTTTTTCCAGTTAAGTACCGGGACCACAAAACTGGTATGTTGGTATATGCGCCTCAAAAGGCATCTTGTCGATGAGCTTGTTTAAAAAGCCAAGTCATTTCTTCTTCTTCCTCGTAGGAGGCATTGTTACCGAATGACTTACTTTACACGTTCGCGCGGCTATTTAGAGCCACAGCAACCACCAATCCTTGTCAATATGAATTTCGTCAAACAGAGAGACACATTGCCCGTGAGTATTGTCGATACTGTCGGCAACAATAGTAGGCGGAAGAACGGACCTCTGTTCCCTGAGACAGTGAGGGCAATAGTGTGTGATCCATCAAAATGTGGGAAAACAAATCTCGTGCTGTCCCTGTTGGAACACCCAAATGGACTTAGATTTGTAAATGTATATGTGTTTTCCAAGTCGTTGTACCAGCCAAAGTATCAATTACTAGGGAAAATATTAGAACCCATTAAAGAAATTCAGTATTTGACATTTAGTGATAATGAAAGTGTACCTCCTCCAAGTGAAGCTCTTCCTAATTCTGTGTTTGTGTTTGACGATGTTTCGTGTGAGAAGCAGAATAATATACGAGATTACTTTTGCATGGGCAGGCACAGATCAGTGGATTCTTTTTACTTGTGCCAGACATATAGCCCTATACCGAAACAGTTGGTTAGAGACAATGCTAACTTGATCGTGCTCTTTAAACAGGACGAAATGAATCTAAAACACATTTACAACTATCACGTCAACACCGATATGACGTTCAAGGAGTTTAAGAACCTATGTGGGTACTGCTGGAATGAGGGTAAAAACACGGATTTTTTGTTATTGACAAAGACTGTTACATGTACCATGGAAGATACGGCAACGGATTTGATTCATTTATGAATAAATTGCTGAACACCCTACGTGCTGGTAGCATTACAAGCATGGACAAGTTTGGGAGATCTTCAGTGATACAGAGCAAGAGAGTGCTGGTTTACCCACCACAGAACATACTTCTTACGAATGAGGGTAACTTGGATTGTCAGGGTAAAGTACTCAAACGTGTGGCCAATCCCGTCAAAGACGATGATGCTGCAAATAAAGGATACGTTCAAGCCATTCACCGGGATGCCATTGATAAATCCTTACGTATGGTTGTCGAAATGGAGAAGAAACTTTCATACTCAAATGAAAAAATTCGCTTAAACCAGGATTTATTTTCCTTCCTGAAGGAATTAAAATCAGCAAGTGCAACCATCGTGGTACCCATTAACCCCACAGGTGAAGTTATCGATGAGGCGTATGTATTAGAAGGAGGATACAATTATTATGAAATTCCAACTGGTGGAACAATCGTTTCCATGACTGTACCAAAAGGCATACTCGCTAAACATAACTCACGTGAATATAATAAAGATATACCACTCAATGTAAAACAACACGATAAACTTAGTTTCCATGTTAAAACGTCCTACTGCCATATACTAGCCGAACTCAGAAAGCCACACCCTGTCAATCTCAATGTGAATGTATTTTTCAAATATAAAATAGTACAGTAAACACACACAAGCTTCATTCGGTGCGTAAACATGGATGCAACAACAACAACCAAACGTGGTAGCATAAAGGCCCGCAATGCAATCCGACGAAAGTTACTCGAACTGAAGACAGGTCAGAAATTTTTCAAGAATTCATTAAGACCTGTGACAGATACTATGGAAAGAGTTTTCTTACCTCAGCGACGTATACAGCAGCAGTCTTCTCTCTTGATCAAACATTTCTTGAAGTCACTAAGTCGAAGTGAGCGAGATTATGATTCAGTGTATGGTGTCCAAAAGAAAAATGCTTCACTAATGATTGGGAACTCACCTGTTACTATTGATGAAAATGTTATTTTAATCGATGGTAGTGAATATGAAAGAACAAGAGGGCTAATGGAATTGATGTTTTTGAAAAACCCAAAACAGTATACTGCCAAGGACTTGAAAAGCTATTCTGAAATATTAAACAACACAAGCGATCACAGAGTAAATTTTAGTCCATCAGGCAAAGTTTTGAAGTCACCTGGTAATATTAAGTATAAAACCATAATCTCTAAACTTGTAAACCAGTCTGGTTCTGGACTTCTTCCTATGAAGGAATATGTGTACTGGGACGATCCCAATGAACTCGTTGAAAGATTGAAGTTACTTACCTCATCGACATCTGCAGGACATACAGCACACTCCAACGAAATTTTATCAGTAGTTGAAGAACTTCGTGAAAGAGACATCATATTGTAACATGGATCAAGTTGTGGCAGAACTCCATAGACCAGCAAGAAGAAATTTCCCAAGACGTCACGTAGCCATCAAAGGACTCGATGATCTGTGGCAAGCTGATATAGTCGAAATGATCCCATACTTTCGTAAAAACAGTGACTACAAGTATATACTGATGGTGATTGATACTTATTCAAAGTTTGCATGGGCTATAACTCTCAAGAACAAGACAGCTAGTGTGGCTGCTGATGCTATGAAGAGAATCCTAGGTGGAGGTCGTGTTCCTAAAAACTTATAGACTGACAAAGGAAAAGAGTTTTACAATTCAAAGTTCAAGAAACTCGTGACTAGATATGGTATTAATCACTACTCAACATATACCCATCTTAAAGCATCAATAGTTGAACGATTAAACAGAACTATTATGAATGCAATGTGGCAAGAATACAGCAGACGTGGTTTACATCGGTGTATTGAACTTCTTCCTCAGTTAATGTCAAATTATAACAAGTGGCACAGCACCATCAAAATGAAACCCTGTGATGTAAAGGACAACTCTCTACTTTCAACAGTGTGCTTCCGTGTTAAGACTACCACACAGCTAAATTCAAAGTTGGTGACCATGTCAGGATCAGTAGGTTTAAAGGAAAGTTTGAGAAAGGTTATCTACCAAACTGGTCAGCTGAAGTGTTTACCATTAGAAAAGTTAAATTTTCAAATCCTGTAACTTATTTACTTAATGATTATCAGGATAAAGATATTGCAAGAGCATTTTACCAGCAAGAATTACAATTAACAAAACATCCAAGTATATTTCTTGTTGAACGAGTGATAAGGAAAAGGAAGAATATGGCATTAGTGAAGTGGTTAGGTTTTGATAAATCACGTAACACATGGATAAATGTAACAGATTTATTTAAATTATAAAGTGCCTTTTAATCAATAAAAAATTTTACAACATATGTTTGGTTTTATTTCACACATTCATAAAGATATAATTTTCTTCATATTTATAAATCAGTGCATTGCTTATACATTTGTTACCTAATACTAAGTTACAGTGCACTGGCAAACCCCAACAATTATTTTATGATTGACAAATGACCAAAGACTGTCACAGATAGACAGGTACAACTATTTACGATTAATGACTGTCATAGATGACCAAAAGCTTTTGCTGTCAGAAGTAAAAACTTATGCTAGTACAACTATTTACAATTAATGATATTCACAAATATTTAAAACACATCCCACCCTCCAGTGCACTGTAAAATATGCACGGGATAAACGCTATATTTATTCTTCATTCACACTTATTTTAAAAAATCTTTACCCCTCTGGTACAGACTTGTGCCCCCAAGGTAGGGTCCCAATCTCGTCGGGGTAAATATAGCGTTTATCATCCAGTCTAGACGGACCCAGCTGGGATACTTCAACAGTTGTTAATCTATGGAGTTTTGATATAAATAGGAGTTGTTTGTGGTACTTCTCTGGGACACCATGTAAACAGTCAATGTAATCTTGTAATTAAGTTTTTTTTTTTGTTACTGTGCGCCCCAGACCCTTGACCCGTCTTGAGGTCTGGTTAGATTCTAGTCGGAATGAATACATTTTCGACCTTAGACCCGCAAACTCCACAATCAGGGAACCATTCGCCTCATCTTTCATAAGTCCAACAACCTTTTCGTTATAGGGTTCTATATTGAAACGATTGTTGGGTTTATATCCAGACGTGTCGAATTCCACCCTGTTGCGTTTCATTACTTCATATCGATCACAGCCATTCACCAAATATATGAAACTGTCTGTGTCCATATCAAGTAATTTCGGGTGTATAAACTGCGGAATGGCGAATTCATAGTGAAATCGATACATCCGCAGTTTAGACAGATCGAGAATGCACATCCCGACGTAGACTGGCTTGTTGAAAAGTATGTTCACTTTCGACATCTCCAGAGCCACAAAGTCTTTCTCGAAAATAGTCATTCGTTTAAAGTGTGGGGATGCCACATGCTTGAGGGCACCGCGGCGGCCCGTCCAACCTGTACACAATTTCACGTCGCGGTGTTTTCTAAGGTTCTCCATTGTTTTCCCGAAAATTGAATTATTCATTAATTTGAAAAAGTCTCAAATTCTGATTTGGCTGACTGACGAGAACGTGTGTTGAGAGAGATATAATCTTTCAACCACGGTGACTGGTTGAAAGATATTACCCGATGAACCGTGCCCAACTTCATTCCCAAACCTACACATTGCTGGAGGACTCGGTAATGGAGAACGTACCGAACCTTATCCTCCAACATAGTCATAAGCTTGGGGTAAGTATCTAGTGGCAGCTTTGTGGTCTGGATATGTCGGTACGTCTGCTGGAAAGTTGTGTATATCCTGGGGAATCGTCAAGTCTACCTCTAAAACGAAACCCCTAGGTGAGTCTGCTGCTACGCTCATGATGTCTATGCATGCAATCTGCTCGGCCTCCAGAGGGTAGATACTCAGACATGGCCCAGCTGTACAAATTGTTTACATCAAAATACATGATGAAATTTTCAGGTGATTTGTGGTTGTACTCCGCCATGTACCGGTTATTTGCCTTGGCATACGTATGGACGCACTGGCAAATACCACCAAGAGTTCCACGTTTGAAAAAGAGAAGCATGTCAACATCTGTCAGAAGATCCAGCTCGACAGGCTTTCTCTTTACCATAGCCTGCCACGAGAGGCCTGGAGCTGTGTAATAGTGGGCGGGGTCCAGGGTGTACGTTTCCAAACATACACTCCTAAATTTTTCAAACAGATCTGCAAGTAGCCTTACATCTGTCCCCATGTACAGAGTTGCATATTCTTCCAAGTTTTTGATCTGGAAAATCCGCCACACTTGTGTCGCGTGCTCGTAATCTTCATCAGAAATGTCTAACTCCGACAACGAACTATAAAATTTAGACTTTGGAAGGAGCGTGGCCTCTTTGAGCTTGTCCATCGAATCCATATATTCGGATGGAAAACTCCTTTTCGCTTAACTATTTGGAACTTCTCAGGGTCCGTAAATACGCACTGGTAATGTACATGAAACGGTCCTCAACGGTTCCAACCAGTTTATCTAACGAGGACTGCATGAAACGGTACGAGTCTAGGAACCGCAATTTAATCCATGTACCGTTAATCTTTTTCGAAAACGAAATGTAACGTCCAGTGTTGATGGGTAGGACATCCATCCCATCATAATCGAGGTGTGCTAAAGCCTTAACAATAAAGTGCGCATTATACCCAGACAAATTATGGAAAAAGATGGGTATGCATCTTTGATTTATGTACTGTAAATTACAGTTATTGTGTGCAGCCCCTCTGAATGCACCTGTGATGTGACAATGATCGCGAACCTGTACGTCCTCCGGTGCAAAGCCATCACCACAGATGTGGCATACCGTAGCACTGTTAAATTGTGCTTCCTCATCAGCTGACATTACAAGAGGTATGACCGCCTTGTAAATTACATCAACGTCATGGACCAGTTTCACGAGTTGTTCCACTAGCCACCTGAGAATGAGTCGAATCTGTTTAGCTGAGGCTCGTATGCGCAAATGAGTTGGTATGCCGCGGCAAAAGGGATGTGTTCCTGGACTCCTGTGGAGTAAGAGGCATTAGGGTTTGGTTTCAACAAGCATTCAAAATCCGCGTAAACGACGAATGGTACAGAAAATCCTTAAACTTTAAGGTTTTGTCTTCGTCGCCGGGTAGGTCGACTCTTAGAGCGCCTACCCTTGCGCAATATGTCTCATGGCGTTACAAGAGATCTTTGCACGTGAAATTCTGCAGACATCTATCACAAATGAAAATTTATTTTTAAATTTAGTTATTGATGACCTTACTAACTTTGACAAGTTCTTGATCCAGCAGTAGTGAAACGTATCGTCACCCTCTGTAATCAACAAGATTTTGATATGGAAATCGCGTTTGACTGCAGCATAATGGAAGGGCCCTACAATTCTATGTTTTCCATTTTCTTGTTCCAAGCCGTAGACTTTGATCGAATATTCAGGATTTTGCCTCTCAAATTTAGAAATGTCTGACAATTTTACAGGGAATTCTATACCTGCAAAATCTAAGTCGTATTTGAAACGGACTTTAATATAATGATCGACTCTATACGTGTTGTTGCCCACCTGTTCGTGAAATTCCAGAATCGTCCAAAGAAAACAACGATCATCATAGTTTTGAACGTAGATTATTGCTTTCTTTGCTTGGATATCGGATGGCAGAGCTATAAATGAAGAGCCCCGATACAGGTGTTCGAATTTAGCTACATGGATATCGACGGCATTAATCTGATCGTGGGTTTTGCTACTATCCCGATCTTGAAATTCACTATATCTCTTCAAAATATCTTGACGCACATAGACATCATACCATTCTTCCAGGTGGCACAGAATTTATACTCTGCCACGAATGGCAAATTGTGTTGTGGAAAGTAGCCCAGTCCGCTCACACCAGGAATAGTGCCTAACGGAAACAGTTGATCGCCCGAGGGGATGCTGCTTTCACCACCGCATCAGTCACCCCGAGTTGAGTGCGTGCTGCTCACCGCTGCGTCACCCGAGTAACGGTACATCCAGAAATAGCCGTGTACATTGAGGTTAGCGGCGTAGGCCGCGTGGTGACAAGTAGTGCGGTTGACAGATGGCGTCCTCTGGTGGTCGACAAGTGAAGTAGTGACGTCACACGGGCGACACTAGCGCCATCAGTTGGTGCTGCCATCTGGTGGTGGAAAAGTGAAGTATGGGCCAGGAACCTTATTAGAACACTACTAATGTTGAATCCCAACAATTTGATGATAAATTATTTCTATTTACAAATTTTTTAATATAATTATCTGCAGTGTTTTTGTAATCCCTTTACAATTTTGATAGCGTGCGTTTCTCTCACTTAAGGGTTTGAAACACTTGGCATACTGCGGACGAAGTCTACATTTTTTTTACTTATTTGTATACACGCTTCAACGAATACCGAAAATTAGTTCTACCTGACTAAGATAATAGCTTCAAGTTTTTTTTTTAATATGAACAAAGTACATTTCCAGCGATAGAGGAATGTGTCAAGACGCTAATACAGAAATTAACAACTTTGTACTTTTACGTTCACAACGTTCCTGTCGGAAATGTAACGTGGAACGAATGTAAACAAACTAAACCTTTTCCCGCCGTTCCAGTAAAAACATGAAGAATTCACTCAAGGATTTTTTAGGTAGTAATTACATTAACGCTTATCAGCTACACAAGTTTTTGCACAGCAACAGTCATATTAAAAACTTTTTAAACAATATTGGAATGAAATATTCGATATTAATACTCAAAATGTAGACCCTTTGACTAAAATCACAAATTACAGATTTGTACTAACTAAAACGCGTCAATAACACACACGCTTCTAAATTACCTTATACTTTCATCGTAATGTGATATGAATATGACTAACAGAACAGATACACTTATTTGGACGGTTTGACGTTCAGAAATTCTGCCGAAGAGGAATCGCTGTCGAATGCAAAAAACATTCCTGGCATCATCACATAAATTTCTGGCTAATTCGACCTATTTCGTAAATCCAACCGCCACTTTAAATATAAGTAGTTTAATAGACTCATAATCAGCACTGAAACCTTAAATATACGATGCACAGACCCTTCAACACACGGGTACTAAACTGGCGCGAGCTGATATGTGACGTCATGCGCTCTGATTGGTATTTCGTATCACATGACTAACAGCTGTCTTATTCTATGTTTTATTCTATTGAAAGCAATATGTTTTTAACTCTTTTCCAACAAAAAAAAATAGTTGATTTTTGGTATCCTTACAGCTTACTCTATCATTGTAAATTAAGGTTTCATAGTTTCCTTTTTAGTGTCAAGTACCCCAGTACCCCATTGTAATTTTGCTTTTCAAATAATAGAACACTATTTTTATACCTACTTTAATGTTATTGATGTAATTTCTACTACATTTGATTACTTTTGTCTTGTTCTGATTCATATTTCATGGTACCGCGAAGTCCGATAGAATTGAGGAACTCAATAGAAAACTATACTTAAACCGATTTCGCATCGTTTAGGTAACTCATTCGGAAGAATTGCCTACCCAACTACATGTGTGTGAGAGCGCTAATTGGTAACAATTGCACGTGCTTGCAAAGGAAACCTGGCCTGACCTTAAAGCAGAGCGAACAGAAGGCCTCGCGGACAAAGACGCCCATCCAGTTCCTCATTAGAGCTCTCGCATTTTCCATTCTTTGCTTTGCTACGGATTCACCTCTCGGGAACGGGACTCGTAATCCTGCTAAAAAGATGAGCTGAGACACACTGTCAGGTCTTACAAGGAGACGTCTCCAGAACGGGGATGATGATACGAGAATTAACGGAATATGACGACTTTTTGTTGTTGGTCGATTCTTGGAGCAGTCAAGTTCAAACAATGTTTTCAACAAATTTCATTTTAATTTGCAATAGAGTATATGCCCAGGTAGCAATTTTCATAATTTCCTGCTTTCGCATTTAACAAATTTTTATATTAACTTTTAGCGGTGCAATTTCTCTAATTACCTACTTCAGCAAACGCAAATTTTCTCATTCCTTTTGTCTTAAATCGTATGACACATTTTGGACATGTCTCTCTCTTAATTTCGAAGTACGACTAATTCCTTCCATTCCCTCAGCGCCTTATATATCACCATTCTCTCTTAACCAATCTAGTTACCCTCATTTGCATCCCCTCCAACTGCTGTATTTAATACCCGAATGCCAAATGTCATTCTCAAGCAAGCGTCTGACCATGAATTGTATCCCGGTTCCTTCACTCCTCTACCCTCCCCCCTTCCCCCCTCATTCACTGATTCCGTAGACACACTAGTGTACTTGCCACCTTCGGAATGTTTCCTGCCCATTTGAGTTCGTTGTCATACGATATTCTAAGATATTTACATTTTATGCCGTCAACAAGCAGATTAAAGAGCCTTCAGTGGGCGCCTAAACAATTGCAAAATAGGTCTGAAATGTCTTCTTGAAGATACTATTAGATAGAATGAATTCGATTATTTACCTTTTTTTGTGTGTGCGTGTATTTTCTGACTTGATTATATTTGCCTGGTATGCTTCGAAATTGAGGGGACAAAAACTACAGTGTAGAAATGTTAATGAAATGTTTTTCCTTACTACATTAATGGTGTGTAAACAATTTATGTTTATACAATGACTCAAAAAAAAAAAAAATCTTAACAAGTCAGGTCCTTTAGTATTTGATAGTCGTAATATAAATCTCATATCATCACACAACATTCAAACAAAGGCCTTATTGACGTTTCATTGCCCACTTTCCTTGCTGTCTTGATACATACACCTAACTCACTCCATAACATATGCAAGCATTTAAAAACTTTCCTATTTTACTGTCCCTAAACTGAGAGTGTTATCAATGATATTTAAAAAAAAATCTACGTTTTAAGTTTTCTTAGTTCAGGTATAGAATTTTATATAATTTAGTTCTGTTTGATATTCTTGAGGTTTAATTTCTGAGTAGTCATTCAGAGTATAGTTGAAATAAAAGTGTCATAATTTCCGAACAAAGCACAAGCCTACAAATGTGAGAGTTATCGCACCATAAGGCTAACATCACACGTTTAAAAATTACTGACCAGGGTAATACACAAAAGACTAGAAAGTAATATCAGTTTGGGTTTAGGAAAAACCGTGGTACAAGGGAAGTAATTCTGGCTTTAATACTTGAAGGGCGGATCAAGAAAAACAAGGATACATTTATGGCGTTCATTGATTTAGAAAAAGCTTTTGGTAATGTTAGGTGGGACGAGATGTTCAAAATTTTAAAGAAGTCAGGCCTAAAATAGCAAGTATAAGGATCAAGTGGCTATAATAAAAGACGAGAATCTGTTAAAAAGGATGTGAGGCATTAATAATCATTTTGTACGTAGAGGAAGTAATAAATGAAGTGAAAGAAAAATTTGAATGTGGCATAAGTGTTCAAGGAGAAAAAAACAGTATGCTACGATTTGCTGATGACATTGTCCTGTTAGCGGAACAGTCTGAGGATATTGAGATCTTACTGAATGGTATGAAAAAACTACTGAAGAAAGGTTTTGGATTAAATATAAACCAAAGCAACAAATAGTGATGAGATGTAGCAGAATTGATTCCAATAACAGTAGATTAAAAACAAAAATAGAATCGGATGAGAGAGATGAAGTAAGTGAATTCTGCTACCTAGGAAGAAAAATTATCACTTATCGCTGAAGTATGAATGATGTTATTTGCAGAATAGTACTAGCAAAAAGAGCCTTCATGAAAAAGAGAAATCTTTTAGTTTCAATAAAGATCTATGACTCGGAAAAAAACTTTTTAAAAATCTATATTTGGAATACCGCATTTTATGGTAGCGGAGCATGGACGGTAGAAATACTAGAAAAAAGAAAAGTGTAGCATTTGAAATGTGGTGCTACAAATTAAGAGGACAGATAAAGCAGATGTGCGTGTTTTGGAAATGGTGAGCGAGACAAGAAGCTTGTGGAGTATTACAGAAAGAAGAGACAGGATGGTGAGTCATATTCTAAGACAAGGTATTGTTTAATTTGTTAAGGGAGGGGACTGCTGAAGGTAAGTCAAAGATTAGAATGTATGAAGCAGAGGATCGAAGATGTAAGTTGTAAGGGACGTGTTAGTGGTTAGCGTAAGATGGGAAGCGATGGAGGATTGCATCAAACCATTCAAGAGACTAATGGCAGCAAAAAAACTGAGCACTGCTAGTAGATATTAGTGCAGGATTAGAGGAAGCCGCTCTAAACAAATCGATATAGGGACGGCGAATAAACAAATCACTGTTTTCTTTCATACTGACTTTCCTCTTGTGCACTTTGCGTCGAAGCCAAGGTCGTTGGGACAAAGCCAGGGATCCATTCTCAATATAAAGGATCACGACCAGGTGTGACATTCCGATAACAGAGGCGTAGTTTCGTAGAAAATACGTCCACATACTGACACCTCGCCTTCTTGGTATCTAGAAGACCTTCCAAACCTGGAAAAGAAAAAAAAACAGCTATGTACCCATCACTCTACAGCATTAACATAGCTTTTACTGTCCAAAACCGCTTTTCCATTTCGGTGCAGACAAGAGTTACAACGGCATGAACAAACTGTTGGGAGCCGGTTTTTTTTCTGAGTGTAAACTAAAGTAAAACCCGAGTCAAGATGTTAACAATAACATTAGGGTTAAATATCGAAGTAGAACCGGAAGACGTAGGAGATGCTGGTATGTGGGAGATAAGATTAGATCCGATGACAGAAGCGAAATGTATCTCGGAGCTAGAATAGTAAAGGTAAAAAGACCCTTATTCAGAAAGGGAAATTTTTTGTTACAAATTTGGAAGCAAGCTGATTTTATAATTCGAAATAGATACTGGGAACAGTTACATAATATACTTTGAATAGAAGAAATCCATGAATTTCTTTATTATATGGAAATCAACTCTGTGGCAACTGAACATATTAAAACATGCAGTCAGAAAATGAAGATCGTAGAAGAATAACTGATTGGTTCCCGGCTATAAGTGACATAGTTCTTTATCTAGGCCCGCATGACGGAGTTGAAGAATGTTTATTAAGGCCAAAACACGTATATCATTCCTTTGGGATGAAGATCTTCGATATTATTATATTGTTAAGGGCGTGGATTGCTGAGTAGAGCAGCATCTAACGATTTGTAATCGTAACACGTAGTTAAGTCTTTCGAACCGTAGCTTGCACCTGATACTTTTCTCTCTTTCTGTACCTGAGCAAAACTTTATTTTGCTGTGATTGGTTGCAACGTAATCAGTTCCCACTTTTCTATGGGCAGTCAAATGTGTCCCCAGCGTGTGATTTGGCACGCGCGTCAAAAATTACAAGATACTAGCAGTCCCTTGTATAGTTGATACGAGATTACAAAACGCCGGCTTTGCACCCCCCCCCCCCCATCCGCCTGAATAAGCCCCCCCTCCCCCCACCGCCTCTCCCCGAGCGCTGGTCAGCCAAACTAGCAGACTCCTTTTGGCAGATAGTCTCCGTTCGAGTCCATTCAAACGGGATATTCTGGATTTTTCCTTCATGGCCAACTTTTCAGAGCACTTTATTATATTATATAGTTCGCGGAAATATTAAATAAATGTATGCTTGTCAAATGAATCATTACAAAACATAGACCCACGACTCAGAAAAAAATTCCAAAATTGTTTCTATGGAACACAGCACTTTATCGTAGTGAAGCTTGAAATTTGAACTGGCGGAAACAAGGGAAAGTGAAGCATTAAAATGTGGTGCTATAGAAGTACACTGGAAATAAGGTAGATGGATAAAGTGATTTTTTTTTTAAAAACATTGGGTGAAAAAAAGAAGTCCGATACAAACAGAGACAGAGTATGTTCTCAAATTTTTGGTGAATTTGTTCGTGAAGGAAGCAGCCTAATATAAGAACTGTAGAGGAAAAACAAAGATTATCAAATATGAAACAGATGGGAAGATAGGTTGTAATAGATAGGTTGCGATGAAGAGATTAGTTCTGGGTAGGGAGAGATGAACGACTGCATTAAAACTATCGAAGAGAATAATGAAATGAGGAAAAAGTTGAACGGTGGTAGTGGCCTGTAGATGAACACTCACTCTGGGCGTAGCCGCATTTCATGCCATACAAACATGGGAGGGGACATGCTTTATTTAGCATCAAAATGCACCATTTGAAAATATTCTTAAAATATATATATGTATATATTGGCCTCATGACCTTACTGTCACTTATGACACCACGCAGCTTACAATACGTTTGAAACATGTATTCATCTTACATTATTTTGCGATACCAAGGAGCAACAAAATCTGAATCGACAAATTCCAGAGTTCAGCACTGAATTTTATACCTGCGATTACAAGGGCGTATCCAGGATCAGAACTAGAGGGGGGCAGGATTTGAACTGGGGGGGGGGGCAACTCGTTTTGGTTTCGAGGAAACATGACATTACAAAATTACAAAATCAAACCTATTCAAGAAACTATTTTTATCATTGATTAATATAGTAACCCAACTACTTAATCTAAGGACCTACTATGTAGTTAATTAAGATCGTAAGTCAGTTAGTTTTTTATGTAAACATTAACTGTCTCGGATTTTCAATTTCAATAATTTTGTTTGTCAATATCTCATGGTGTTCTTTCACGAAATTTCGATGCACACTCATCAGACATAATCCAGCTAATCTTTCTCTCCCAAAGTGCTCCTGAACTAGTTCTTCACTCGTCGAAGCGTACTGAAGGCAACTTAATTTTTCTTCTGGGGGGGGGGGGCAGCAGCCCCCCTCTGCCCCTCGCTGGATACGCCCATGCCTGCGAACCGTACAAGGTTTTCAGGAAGTCTCTGAAGTAGCGTTCTTAAGCTAAACCAGTAACATTTTATGTAGATTAAAAGCCGTTTTAATGTTTAGATTGTACATAGTAAGTAATATCGCTAGGGAAGGCGCCGGGAAATGACTTTAATTCATCTTAAGCATACTGAAAGCCTGCGTCCGAAAACCGATATGGAAATAATATCGACGTGAGGTATATGAAATGAATGTACACCTGAAATTTGCAAACTATTTAAATTAACATCTGATAATAATGGGGCTCTAAAATTATGCCGAAATTAGTTTTTTTGCTTTCGGTATTATGCCTCGTTGATGCCCAGGTCATTAAAGGGGGAAAAGGACTAGCGCAAGGACCATGGTCTTTTTGAAGGAACCATCCCGGCTTTCACCTGGAGTGATTTGGAGAAACCATGGAAAACCTAAATCTGGCTGGCCCGACGGGGATTCGAGCCCACGTCCTCCCGAATGCGAGACCAGAACGTTAACCGTTCACCCACCACGTTCGGTCAGACATTAGTTGAGATCAATAATTTACCAAGCAAAGAAAATTACAAATAGTTGGGGTTCTGTTTAGTGGGAACACAAAAGACTATATATAAAAAAAGCTACTGCAAACAGCCAAAAGGGCTTTACTTTTTAGAACAGAAATTGTGACAATAAACCACGTCATGGATGGAAATCACACTGTGGAAAAAGGTTTGAGGAAGAAGATGCAGCGAACACATTCCTAGCCGCACGCAAAAGAAAAATGATCTTGTGCGACAGTTAAAAAAGAACGAATTAATATATGTGATACGTTATGAGAAGTGAAAATGGAGCAGATGGTGTCTAAATAAGAAGCCTTTCATCATTTTAATGGATATTTTTATAATTTTATCATACGCCTCCGAAATTTTACCACGAAAATTTTCACATTAAATTTTTTTTATTAATATTTAAAAAAAGTGAGAGAGAAGGTAACTTGTTTAGCGTTTTCCTTGATAATTTATTCTAGTCTCTGACCCACTAAAAATGAAAATTTTTCATCTCTGAAATCAAGTGCCATTTTATGGACTTCCTTGTATATTATTCTTAATTCTTATACCGATTTCCATTCAGGCCTCATCGCCTACGGCCTACCTATCATTATGCATTTTCTTCTCTCGCCTGCTATCTTCCAGTGACTTGCCAACTTCACTGACAGTTATTAACATATACTGCAGAATATATAAACAACAGAAACAATCATATCGTCTAAAAATGAATATCATGGTACAGTATGTCTAGGGTTGCCAGATACAAGATTATAATTTCCGGGACATTTCTGGGGTTAAAAAGATTTTTTTGTTATACAGGATTATAATTTCCGGCACATTTAGTGGCATGTTTAAGGAGTGAACAGATATTCAAATTAATTTTTTTTTAAAAGTTTTATTCAAGTAAAAACGTCATAGTTGAACAGTGTGCTCGGTAAAGGTGGCTACACACTAAGCGAAAACGCAAGCAAACGCATACAGCCTAATGGATGCGGCCGAATCTGTTCGGCTTTTGTTAAGAATTTACTTGTTGTACACATCACAACGAACGAATGCTTTGTTTGTCATTCTTTCATGTTCGCGGGTTTATGCCGTAAAAATATTTTTATGCCTACCATAAAAATGGCGGTAGATTGTTAGTGTGTTGTACATTATTATTTATTAGGGAGGAAAGTATGAAACGAAGACACAGGAGATCATATTGACTATGGTGCGTCACTTCTTTGTTCGAAAGTAGAAATATGTATGGACTATGGAGGGACAGACTTGATAGACGATCTTACAGCTGAAATTGGATATGAACTTTTTGAAAGTTTCTACAGAATGAAGTCGACCGACTTTGAAACGTTATTGCAGCAGATTGGCACGAAGATTTCAAAACGTCAGTATTTTCTCTGTCCCTTGGTGCAAATTTATCCCACAAAAATAACATGTCTTTAAAATCAAACCATGTCGGTTTAAATATGGCATCAGCTACAGAATCTGTTTTAAATGAATTTTCCTGTTTTTGGACGTTCACGACTGAAGGATCCCAATTGAGATTTCTTTTACGTGTCTTTTGAGTCACATTTCTTAATATCACTAATTTCGTTCCAGGCATCATGTTTCCTTATTTTATTTTTGTAATCATTACGAATAGGGTTGGTTATATAATTCTGTTACTTTTAAAGAATCTGAGATAGACGATAGACCGCTTCATGTTCCATACAAAACAACAAAAGTGTTCTTGACGTACACACTGTATCACTAAGCCGAAAACGTGTGGTCCACATTTTGCTTTGATGTACCGCCTCCCAAGCGAAACCGAGCGCAGGCAAACGAATGCGGTAGGAAGTGTCTTTCGCCTTCGTTTTCACATACACACTGAGTGAACGTATGCGTTCGCTCGTGTGCGGTCGTATGCGTTCGCCTAGTGTATACCCACCCTAAGGTGGAGCGCTCCTCTACCTCCCGCTGCGAGCGCGGCATGGAACCGTGGTATTTTAAATTTGGAAAAAAAAACTGGGATACGGAAATTCCGGGACAGTAACGCTTAATTCCTGGACACGGGACAAGACACAAAATTCCGGGACATTCCATGATTTCCCGGCCATCAGGCAACCCTAAGACTGTCCCCAGTTGTGTATCGAAGTTGTTACTCTGGCAACGTCGCATCTGACATGGCGAGTACGGAAGCTCTCCGACTGATCTTGCAGACCGTACCAAAATCGTCAGAGGCATCTGACACCTAAAGAAACAAAAAGACGGTAACATGCTGGAGTGTTTATTTTTTTGCGAGTAACTTCAACGGCTGAAGCCGGGTCGCCGTCCGCCGCTCATTTGTTAACCGGCTACCATTACGTCAGCTGGCCCGGCTGCCAGACTGCACGCCGCGGCGCGTGAGGGATTCACGTGACCACCGGCCGCCGCGCTTATTGGTCTGGTGGGGGCGCGGAGTGGGGAGCGTCGGGGACTCGGCAAACGCTCTGTTCACAGTCGCAGTCTGGCAGCCGAGTTGCGTAGACGTGTGTCCAAGCACGCTTGCCAACTTGTGGGCCAGACAAAGAAAGCCGTTTGAGGAGTAATCACTTTGGTAGCCGAAGAGTCCTGTAAGCTACTTCCCGTTACTAGTGGGAGGGAGAGAGATTTAAGGACTGTAGGGACGCTCCGGCCGGCCGGAACGACGGTCGGGATCAGCTGGTCGCCCAGCTGAGTCGGGCAAGCGAGCAGCTGACGGCAACGGTCGACCCCTTGGTCGATACACGCCTAGGACAGCTGAGCGGAGAAGCGGCTGTCCTTTGTCCCCGGACGCTATGTGAGTACATGCACCCCCCAGACTCTTTGTGTGCGGGAGGCTTCGGGGACAACGAAGCTATAGAGGAAAAACTTAAATTACAATTTTTTGCACCGATAGGCTGTTAACAATACTTCTTTGTATCATGCAGCTCACACAAGATTACTCTAAACTACGAAGAAAAGACTCACCATTCTCCTTTCCTTTCTGCAATTATCATTTCTTCCACATTTCCACTTCATTTTCAATATCCATCTGTAGCACCACATTTTCAGTGCTTTTTTGTTTTGTTTTGTTTTCATTCCCAGGGCCCATGCTTCTGTTCAATAAATAAATTGCTGTGCCTTATACATAGAGTGAAAAAGGCTGTTTTGCTACTCTGCTTTTGAAATTGCTCTTGCTTCGGCCACCAGTAGTAATTTTACTCCCTACTTAACAAAATTCTCTTCTTTTCCTAGATTTTTTTCGAGTCTTGAAGCGTAACTAGATTACATTTTACTCTTACTTTACTAAGTAAAATGATGGTACCCTATCCCATTTCTTGTTTCATTGAGTCTCTTCCACCAACTCTTTTCTACACACTTCATTTCCTGAATATATCAGATATATATTCCTGAAAACCATGCTTCACTCTCATAAACTGTTGTGCTCCGTACATACAGTTTTTTAAAAAGTTCATTCTTACTCACGTCAGTTTTTGAAAGAAAGGTTTAGTAAACTTACTCTCTTTTTACTACCTTCCTTTTCTTGCTTGGGCCATCAGTAGTAATTTTACTCTGAAATAAAACAATTCTTGTACTTCTGCTACTATATATATAGTCTACTGGTGCTGTTACAATTTCTGCATACTCCTTGTCTTGTCTTGTTTTGCTTTGCTTAAACAATTCTCCTTTCCATTATGTGTCAATAACCTCCAACCCGCGACATTTAGTTTGTGTCGATAACCTCACCCGTATTTGCAAACGGGACAGCCGCACATGTTGATTTGTTTGTAGAACTTTTGAGGAAGAAGACAAAGATTAGAATATTTGAAGCAGATAAACGTGGAAGCAATATCTAATGGTTTATGTTGAAATGAAAAGATTGGCGCAGCATAGGAAATTATGTTAGACTACTGAAAAGAAGTTATTCTTTAACCGACAAACTAAAATTCATATATACTGTATCTAGTGAATGGTGTTTACTCTTACTGTATCTGCTCAATAAGTTCTAAAATAGTGAATTACATTACTTCGTATTTTTTTAATATAAATTTTAGATACAAATTTATGTTGTGTTTAAATAAACGACTAGAAATTGTTTTAACCGTTTCAGTGACTCAAATTTCCTGTGAATTCTCGTGATATTTGAATAAATTACCTGCTTTAAGGCAGTTGATATGAATCTTCTTTTGTTTTGATTCCTTCTTATGTCAAATGTTGGCAGTATCCTTTGTGTAACCAAGTCAAACAAACTCTATCACACGAAAAATTGTTATTGGTATAAAATGTCTTGTGCATAAAAGAACTATTCGGAATTTGATGCAAATGTATGCCATAGCCAGGTGCTACATAGAACAAAGATTTCAAGGCCTACCAAAAGTATTAATTGTTGATAGAGATAAAAGAAACGGAAAAAACTTTAATTCCTGCTTTTGCTTGAGGTCTCCAGTATCGCTATTTTTAAACAGCACCAATACTTGGTCCACTGCTAATTCGGCTTTATCACGTTTTAACGAACTGAATTCTCTTAAAAAGAAACAAATGAGTCTTTCTCTTATCGACGAATAATATCTAATTACATTAAATTACATTAAAGTTCGCCTTCCTTTGTATTCCTAGCACGTAATTAAAATATTTTACTGTTTCATTATAGAAAGATGTCTTATAATACCAGAAGTAATGTTCTTCACATTTGTGGCGCCTTTATTTTCTAGGATGCGTTTAAAACACCAAAAAAGTGTACTTATTGAACATTCAGATACAAAAACTTGCAGTTGCTTCGTCAATTTTTAATAAAGAACGCCAATGAAAACAGTTGCATTCTGTATTAACACCTAATTAGAGAAAGAAAGTTTTTTGTATGATTAAACGGTGGAGCAAGAGTTGCTTGTTGAAGGCACATTAGTTCAGAGTAAATTATGTTGGGCAGGTTGCCGATCAAGTTTAACAAGTCTTGCATCTGTAGAACAAGGTGCTGAGGAGATGTACCAGATAAGTAAGAAAACTTGCGGCACTTCAGTGTGATGGAATAGTATTGGACCGAACGTGGTGAGTGAGCGGTAACGGTCTGGCCTCGCATTCGGGAGGACGCGGGTTCGAATCCCCGTCAGGCATCCAGATTTGGGTTTTCCATGGTTTCCCCAAAACAATCCAGTCGAATGCTGCGATGCTTCCTTCAAAAGGACATGGCGAATTCTTTCCCGTTCCTTGTCCCCAGCCATTTCCCGCCTCTAATAACTTCGACATCGAGCCGTAAAGTCGTAAGCAAAAAATAATTAAATAAAAGAAAAAAAATAGTATGGAATCCATATCATGGTTCTCAAATGCAGGGGTTGGCAGAAGTGAAAAGGTTTTTTTTCGGTATTTTTATTTGAGTTTTACGGTTCATTAGAGCTAGGAGAGTATTGTGGTTATGAGCTGAAACATAGGAACCGTCCGGACATTCGTCTGGAGTGACTTCAAGAAGCGATGGAAAACTGAAATCTGTTCATGGTGGAATTCCTTTCCGTTTCTTGCACCAGGTTTTCCCGCTTCAAAAGTACCCGCCGTCGACGATATATAAAGACATGAGCAAAAAAGAAACTAATAAAAAGTAAAAAAAATCCAAGTTGGTGTTTAAGCACCTGAATATAAACTCCACTGTAGTTCGGTAATGCTAGGGTTAAAATTCGGGATTACGCGGTTTAAAATCCCCGTCCGGCCATCTAGACTTCGATTTCCATGATTTTCCGAAATCACCCCGAGAAAATGCGGGAATGATTCCTTCCGAAGGAAATGGCCGAATTCCTTTCCATTCCTTGTCCCAAATCTTCTCCCGCCACTAATGGCATCGACGTCGACGTTCAGTATAGCCTGAAACAAAAAAGAATCCTTTGTAGTTTATAACGTTTGGTGTTCTTGTTGAAGATACACACCTGAAAACGTTTTACAAAATTAATTCAAACAGATGATGAGAATACGGGTTTTAACATTGTTTATTCGTTTACTTGTGTTATGGCCTCCATATGTATAAAAATCACGGCGAATTTGTTTTTTTATTCAATAGAACTTCGTTTGTTGTTTCCGAATATAATTTTGACTATAGCGTACATTTAGAGTCTAGGCCGTGTTTTATAATACGATTCGAGATCTGATAAGCAAATTTTCTACTCCATCCCTGATTTAGATGTTTTTTGTTTATATTTGTATTTACACTTTAAGACAGTTGATTTGGATAATTTTATACGTGTTTTTTTTTTTTAATAAGTTGTCGATGCTTCACAAATTTATGACAATTTAGCAGCGGTGAACGCTTAACTAATGTAAAAGTGGTAACTTTAATAACGATGGTTCATACTATTTGCATTATTTTTTGTCATAATTAGATGTAATTACAGCTCTTGTTTTGACAGCACCAGTAGACACAAATGAATTTCACTGGATCTTTAAAATAAGTTTCATCACGAAGTTGCCCTCATAGGGCTTACAGGTAGATTTGAATTCATTTTTAATAAAAAAAAAGGAAAACATATTGATTTTGTATTGGTTGTTTCATGAGTTATGCACTTTGTCTCTCTTCCGTTGAAACTTCTTGGCAGACCATTGGAAGAAGATGTAGTTTATTCATATCTGTTAAGTTTTATGTTTAACTATAGAGAGCCGCGTTGCAAAGACAGAGAAAAAGAATAAAGCCTACCGTAGAGAGTATGTGTCATTTCTGTCTCATTAGGTGCCAATTTTATGAGCCGGTATAGAAAATCATTGTTTAGCATTTAAAGAGACTATGCTAAGACATTTCTAAATATTATGCATTTTAAATGAAACCATTGTTTCACTCTAGCAGCTGGTACAGACAGAGGATGAAGAATTCCGAATTGTCATCGTTATCATTCTATTCTGCCATTTTATTGCAGCTCTGTTCCCAGGGGGATTTTTCAGATTTTTCCCATCGGGTGATTGATGTTACAATTTTTTTTAAAAAGAAAATAGTGTAGTCATCCATAAAAGGTACATTCTGGAGAAAATGTTCTGTTTTTTTTTTTCATATAATACTGACAAATTTCCACTTTTCGCTATTAGAAAATAAACGGTAAATATAAATAAATGTAACAATTGTTTTAAGAAAAATCATAGGTCAACAGCAGTTTGGTTGGCAAGAAAATACTTATTTTGCCATTGAGTGCATTATTTAACTTCCCTAAGCTGGTATCCACATTTTCTTACAGATTTTACCTTCATTCCGGCCATCAAGTGTTAATTTCCAGAGAAGTTTTTAGCTAGCAATAAGTTCTCGTTATATGTAACTCATCTGCTATATAATTTCCTAAGCTCACTCACTCACCTTTGTAGCTATTGGCTGGAGAACGGTGACGTCACGAGCCAGCCTTCACTCGCAAATTAACAGCGACAAGAGATATATTAAAGTTGGTGGTTAAATAACTAAGCAACTGCTATGAAATGAATTGCTAGAATACGTTAATTAAGTATGCTTGTCGTAGCATTTCAGTCTTAAAAAAATATGGAAAAATTTTATGGCTGAAAAAAACTAGTAACATGCCGCTATCGTTAGTAACCAAAACTGAAAAAAAACTTAAATTACTCATGGTCTCTGCTGTAAACACGAATGCCAATTATCATTCCGGCCTAGGCTAAATTTCAGTTTAATTAAAAGCTTCGCTGATGTTGCTGCTTGACCAGTTTATATACTATGGTTAATTTGCTTTTTACGTATTTTAATGGTCTTCGTACATGTTTGGTTTACGTGAGTTATTAGGTTGTTTTGAGGATATCAGACCAAACATGTTACCGAATCGAGTATTCTGGCAATTAATTTCTTCGATTTTACTTAACTATTTAATAATCTGGAATCTGTATTAAGTTGTCTGGCCGTTAGGGACACTGTGACCAAAGATTACATTATGAATGTCTGCGCAGGCTCAATCAAACGTGATGCTATCGAAGAAATTTCGCACTCCCTTTAAACAGAAATTTTTCAAATTTTGTAGTGTGGGCTTTTAGGTTCAAATACAAGTCAAGTTTGTCCTTCAACAAGTTCGAGTCTAGCAACAGCCTTCGAAACAATTATACGATAGCGCGATTATCTCTGTACGTTTTTTTTTTTTTTTTTTTTTTTTTTTTTTTTTTTTTAACTGCTTAACGTCTCTCATCAGCGAGGTCTTTAGAGACAGGGAGGGATGGGGGGGGGGGGGCAAGGAATGGGAAGGAGTTCGGCCGTGGCCTTTTTAAGCTCAAACCGAGAGTGGTGGTGTAACGGCTAGCGTTCTGGCCTCGCATTCGGGAGGACGGCGGTTCGAATCCCCGTCCGGGCATCCAGATTTGGGTTTTCCATGGTTTCCCAAATCACTCCAGGTAAATGCCGGGATGCTTCCTTAAAAAGGCCATGGCTGAATTCCTTCCCATTCCTTGCCCCGCATCCTTTCCCGTCTCTAAAGACCTCGCTGTTGAGAGACATTAAGTAGTTAAAAAAAATCAAGTTCAAGAGAGTTTATTGACCCTAAGGGTGAAACGCAGGTCAAGTTCGTATTTGACCAGATCAGGTCAACCTGTCCATTATCTTTGACGCTAAACGCTGGAACTATTCTAGACGCGTTACTACACGCAAAAAAAAAACCGGTCACGTGCTTACACTAGTGTGGAATATAAATTCAGATGAAGACTCGGCATTTAACTGAGAACCGACCATGTTCATGCCGTTTTCCCTTGGACCACTGGATGCCTTACACTTTCGAAATCAACAGGAAAAAAACATTTTTTTAATGTTATTAGCGGCATTCAAAAATGTATCCTCTGTTCACTTACCCTTAAAACGGAACTAACACTACTTTTTTTTACGAATGTACCTTAAGGTCCGAATGAGATACATATAGTAGGCCTCCGAATATAATGATAAAGTGCTAAAGTTTAGGGAATCGGATCTTTGTTTGGCTAGTTAAATGCATTCAATATAAACTATGCACCAGTGTTTGGAAGTTTGTTACGAAACTTACAAGATGTATATCCTAAACACGCTATTGTAGAATTTCGAGAACATGTGTAATATTTTAACACATTTGACAATAGTACAGAGAAAAAATTGGCAAACCCAGTAGTTTGAAAATGCAGTCTAAACTCTTATCAGGAATGGAAGCCATTCTGCGCGGTTGACGTGTTCACTAAATTCTTATCACGAGGAGGACCATAAACCGAATACCGCAAATAATTGCTCCAAAATCGTGGAATAAAAAGTTTGACGTAATTACGAAATTTTATGTTTACTGCCGTTTCAGAATATTGGCAAAGCTATATTTTCAGCCTGAAATAAGAAAATTTTATTGTTTTGGAAATGAAGTTTTAACTGATGACTGTATCGAGCAATAAAAAAAAGATGCTAGAACCAACAAAAAATTTCTTCACGTTGAGAAACGATTTAGTATCATCATTGACCATGGATTCTCGTCAGAAAGAACGTACTGTATGACCGAAGCACAGTCATTTAAGGGAGTGAAGTTTGAATTGTAAAAACACTATAAGAAGTATTGATGGATTCGAAATGTGGGAGTGTTAAAAAAACTTAGCATATTAGTGGACAGATATTAATTTCCTATTTTATGTTAGGAAGGCAGCGTGTAAAAGTAAGATGAATTATATATAGGCCCTATATATATATATATATATTCGAGGTAGTTAGAGGCGGGAAAGAACTGCAGACAAGGAACGGGAAGGAATTCGGCCGTGAAATTTTGAAGGAAGCATCCCGGGATTCGCAGGGAATGATTTTGGAAAACCATGGATACCCAAATCTGCATGACCGGACGGGGATTCGAATCGGCGTCCTCCAGAATGCGAGACCAGAGTGTTAACCGCCCACCACCATGCTCGGTAGTAAGATGTAACACAATATAATACCTAATGATACAACGATTAGAATATGTGAATCCTATAATTTAGGAAATGTAAAGGAAAGGCCAAAGTTTCTCTTATTAACATGAACGCAAGGGTGGACCATTATAAAAAATTCGCTGACTGAAAATAGAAAAAAATATAAGCAAGAATTCCATCAAGTAAGTAATCTATAAAATAAAAATATGGAACATATTTCCCTCAAGGAGGTGAAATAAGGACTAAATGAAGAATAGAAAGTCCGCCGGACCTGGATATGTACCCATTGAGACAGTTAAATACGGACCGAGCATCCTTTTGGAGTTATTGGCAAAGATGTTTTATAAGTTTTATTAGAACGAGAAAATTAACCCAAGATTTTAATGTTTCAGTGATAAATTATACGTATAAGAAAAAGGATAAGTGAAAATGGAATAATTATTGGAGGGTTAGTGTAACCAGCTCTCCGAGAAGGTTGTAAGGTCGAATAATGAAAAATATGACGGAGAAGGAAATAGACGTTACTGAAGAGCACAGTGGATTTTTGGCAGAAAGGTACTGCACTTATAACATTTTTTCCTTGAAATAACTGATAGAGAAAAGGCGGGAGAGAAACGTAGCCACACATTTAGCTTTCATCGGCCGATACTAACAACGAAAACATAAATGTTGATGGAGATCTATTGCTAATAGGGAACTTGGAAGTTGAAGTTCATAACAGTATCAGAGTTAATATTCCCCACAAAATTGTATATTATTTTTTTATTAATATCTTGTCTGATTATTGAAGACATTAGAGGGGGGGAAGAACTAAAGAATGGGAAGGAATTCGGCTTTCCCCTGGAGTGATTTCGCGAAAACGAGTAAATCCGAAATCTGGTTGGCCGGACGGGAATTTGAACCCGTGTCCTCCAGAATGCCTGGCCATAGCGTTTTAGCTCGCCCTCCACGCTCGGTAATGGCGTGCTATTGATTTCATAGTTTAAATTTGGAGTTGTAAGGAACCTTGCAGAATCCAATTTCCTTCGGAATCCAGAGCTTCCGAAAAAAATTAAATTTTAAGCACAATGCAAAATAGTAATAGGAATGACTTCGTGGAGAACAGAGGAAAATGTCGGTAAAAACTTTGCCAGTCAGTCAAAGTACTTCATCAAAGAACTGAGTTATTGGTGAGTGTTTTCTTGCGAGTGCGGTTGTAAATCTGAGCTTCAAGCCACAATAAATGTAGTGTGGATCAAAGAGAGAATTGAAATTATTAGGTGGAGCATGAAGCACGAGGATTTAGCTTAATTGTGCACGACATAGTCCAATCATTACTTCAGGCGAATAAAAGTAGTTCTACTCTGTCACTATTTATGCATAATGTGCCAGAATAATAAGGTTTGAAGATTTCAGTATTCAGGCCTGGACTAGGCAAAGGTGATGAACGGAGACTAACGGCTGCTGAGATGCGATTCATGGGGAGAACAGCTGGCTACACATTACAAGACAAAGAGATCTGATGATATCCTTAACGAACTTAAAGTAAAACCAATTCTCCAAACTGTACAAACCTACAGAACACGTTGGACAGATCATGTACTGAGAATGAAGACGGACCGAATACCACGGAAAATTCTCAAATACCATCCCAGAGGCAAGATAGATGTAGGAAGACCACCAAGAAGATTGATTGAGACCGTAACAGGCCACCAGGCCTAATACCGGACAGGAAAAAGAAGAAGATTTTTAACTTTCGTCGCATAAACCAGCGCTATATAACTAATGTAATTGCGGCAACCACATGTAGATAGTTTCAACTGTATCACGATGTGTAGTGTTCCCGGATATTCCTAATTCACCGTAAAGCTCAGACGGAAATTCAGCACACCACTGTGAAATGGCATCTGGACGCAGTTTTGAAGCCGTGGTTGTTTGATCCCGTTCTCATTTGACGGGTCCAGAGAGCTCTGAATTGGCCTGGTTCTGTGCGTGCACTCCCAGCCTGGCCGCAGGCAGAGAAAGCTGACCGCCTAGAGTGTCTTCTTTGCCGTCGCTCGTCTTTGACATCCCGCCCCGCCGCCAGCAGGGCAACAGCACTAGGGCAAAATTATGATTGCCATGTGTTAAAATTACACCAGATGCAGTCTGGTGATTGCTATATTAGCGATTGTTTAAAGAAACGATTTAAAAAAAGAAAGAAAGAAAAAAGAAATAATCACTGAAAGAAAATAGGATAACTCCTTATTTCTGACCTTCCTGTATCAGTCATGCAGTAAGTTTAATGATCCCAAAAATTTATACAGTCTGAGAAATGGGCAGACATCTTTTCTATAGCTGTAAATAATAATAATAATAATAAAAGAACCTGTCAGGAACAGAGATCAAATTATTTTCAATCAAAATTGACGACCTCAAGTACTGCCATAAACAAACACTAGAAACGGAACTATTTAATACAGGTGAAGTATATGAACAAAAGGACAGTTTGTAATTCGCTAAAAACATCATGAAATAATACGAAACTTGTGTTTAACGTTTCACAAAATTACTAAAAGCTTATTGCAAATAAAAAATAAAAAAAAGATTGAAACTAAGAGCAAACATTGTCAAATCTAAATTATTATTTCATGTGTTGGTGATAAGTTCTCCTGACAGCAGGCATAGGAATAGAATGTGTGAGTACAGTTAATGGTCATCGATTTAATTGTGTTAGGACATATTATCAATTTCCCTCCGCTCCTACTTTCCCATTTCATGGTTTATTTTTTTATTTTATTTTATTTTCTTCTTAAATTGTTTGAGTGCATCATCACCATACACCTACTTCCTTCGAATTTTAATTTTAAATTCTTTGTTTTTGGCACATAGCAATATAGGATTGTAATATTTGCCAAGCGGGAAACCTGACTACAGCCATTCTCTTCATGTCAGAATTGAGCTCCACAGTATAAATCAGTGCTATGAAAAGTCATTGATTAGATATCAATATATTTTTTTTTTTCATTTTGACACCAACTCCACTTTAATTTGCTGTTACTTCGTAGCTTCAGTTGTATCATGAAGTGCTTGTTAATTTAGATGACTAAGCACATCTGTTTGAGTTCTTTATGTTTGCGTGATATAGTGTTAGTATCCGATAGTTATCCTTTTTCCCCCTATAATATGTGTCTGGACTGGTTCGATGGCATCCACCATCTCTACCTGTCTTGAGACGACCTCTGCATCTCAATACAACTATTACTACCAACGACCTCATTAATCTGCTTCCTCTCCGATTCGTTCTCCTCGACTGTTTCCTCAAGTAACAAATTAACCAATCAGTCATGTAAGAACGGATACTTTCCAGGTGCGTTGCCAACAGCCTCCTGAAAGGAGGGTGGATGAGCGGCGAGTGGCCCATGGCACCCTCTTGCCCTTTGGGTTGGAAACAGTCTCTAAAGGCGAATGAAGCGGAAATGATCAACAGCATGAGGATGCAGAAGGCAACGGGAAGCCACTGCTTTAAAGACCCTAAGGGTATCCCGAGGCCATGTAATCCTCTCAGATTAAATATAAAATGATGGCTTCTTCCTGGGTAGAATATTCCCGAGATAAAATAGTTTCGCAGTCGGATCTCGGGGAGTGGAGGCAGGGCCGGATTTAGACAGCGCGGGGCCCGTAGCAAATGCGAAGAAGAGGCCCTTGATTTTTGCCGTCCGGGGTAAAATTGTAAATTGTAGAGCTTAAAAAGGCCGCCCATCTAGCCTAGGTGCGCGAGGCCCATAGCATTTTGCTACCTCCTGCTACGTGGTTAAACCGAGTGGAGTCATCAGAAGGGATAGAAATATCCTGCGAGTCAGAGCGTGGAATATAAGAAGTATGAAAGGGCAGGTAGATTAGAATATATAAAAAAGGAGATGGAACGGGATTAGTGAGATTAGTTGGAAGGATGCACAGGATTTATGGTCTGGGGAACATAGTATAATTAACACAAAAGCTATCAGTGGAGTTACAGTTGCAGGATTTATAATGAACAAGAGAGTAGGGAAACGGGTGAATTCTTGTGAACAGTTAAATGCCAGGATTATTTTGACGATGGTAAAAACTTTTTTTTTTTTTTTTTTGTAACTGCTTTACGTCTCTTTTTAACATCGAGGTCTTTAGAGACGGGAAAGGATGGGGGGCAAGGAATGGGAAGGAATTCGGCCATGGCCTTTTGAAGGAAGCATCCCGGCATTTGCCTGGAGTGATTTGGGGAAACCATGGAAAACCCAAATCTGGATGCCCGGACGGGGATTCGAACCGCCGTCCTCCCGAATGCGAGGCGAGAACGCGAACCGTTACACCGCCCCGCTCGGTGGTAAAAACTAAGCCTGCTTCAACCACGTTAGTACCAGTTTATATACCAACGTCAGAGGAAGATAATGAAGAAATAAAAAAAAAATATATAATGAAATTGATTAATTAATCGAATATGTGAAAGGGAGGAAACTAATAATCATTATGATTGAAATGCCGTAGTGGGAATAGGAAAACGGGGGAAGTTTTGGTCTAATAGAAAGAAATGAGTGAGGAAGCAGATTTAATATATTGTTCTTCGGTGCCTAGCCGAGTTAACGAGGTCGTTTGCACCCGATATTTCGGCGGTCGAAAGTCTGTCACCATCTTTACCAGGCGATAGCGCTCAGCGCCGAGAAAACCGTCGTTCTTAGGAAGTAGGTTGTTAGAATTTTGTGAAAAATGTAAACTCATAATGCTGAAAACACATGCACGAAGGATAAACACCTGAAACAACCAGAGGATACAGGCAGATATTGGCAAGATTATATCACGGTCAAATAGCGATTCAGGACTCAAGTGTTAGACTGTAATGCATATCCAGGAGCTGACGTAGACTCTAACCACAATCTGATATGAAATGCAACAGGATAAAGATGCAACACAGGCAGGACAGGCTGGAAGTGAACAAATTGAAACAATCTGACATGAGAGACGTAGAACTTCTGGAATACCAGAAAGAAGTAAAACTGAGACTTTTGAAATGTGGTGCTTTGAAAGGATGCTGATAAGTAGGGTTCGGATCTTTATCACCAAAAGAATAGAGAAATATGCAGGCAAATATGACTTTAAAAATGGGTGAATATGACCTAAAATGACAAAATATGACCAAACATTTAAAATTACTATACATCAAAACATGCTCAGTTATATATCATAGACGCCTGGAGGGAGGTGCAAGGGGGTGCACTTGCACCCCCCCCCCCTGCTATGAAAAAAATACCCAAAAAGATTAAAAACAGAATTTGTATTATTGAATTCACTGTTTGGATAATAACTTAAGACTCCTAGGTTGTTGATCAAATTTGTTTCTACACCTTGTCAATAAATTCAGTATCCTTAGTTAGTAAGTATATATTGTATAAAAAAGATACAGATGCACCTCCCTTAAAGTAATCCTGCCGGCGCCCATGTTATACATCATTTATTTTATCTAGGATTGTAGCTCATGTAGACAATTCGAATGCGTGTACTCGCTGCACCTCTGGGAAATTAAATTTTAATTCGTTTTGTTGCAGTCACTTTAATTTCAGATAATTTACAGAATAGAAATCTTTCATTTGTACTAAAATATTCCTTTCTAAATTCCCTTACTTCGCACTTTCAGAAAATTTTACTCTCGGCATGGCGGTCGGTCTACTTATTGATCCAATGCAGATTTAACGATGACATGATATTTCATTGTGATATTGATTGATGCGAATCGACACAGGCATTCTTCTCCTGCATTGTCGAGATTAAAAGACGGGTGGAAATTTACGTTTAGAGTGTGACAAAAATGTATAACTTTAATTCTTGACTGGTGAATTTTGACCACAGTGACAATTAGTTTTTTCTCCCCCACTTGTGTAGCAGAAGTACAGTTCTACGAATAATTATCTTAATTTCTTCTCTTCTGTATCTAGTGAATTCCATGTACTATTAAAACACTACCAGATTTTTCCTCAAAATATGACCATAAATATTATCGAAATATGGCAAAATCTAGGAAAATGGTCTGAATATACATTTATATGCTATATAAAATACATTTAAATACAATCAGAAACGTTGAATCAGTTTTTAATTCAGCATTTTAGCTCAAGAAGACGGCAGGGCGGGGGGGGGGGGGGGGATGGTATTATTCTTGGTACGCCCATCAGTATCTTACTTCTCATATTACAACTGAACCTATTTTTATGTTTAACCTACTGTTGTTACTATCATTTCTGCTACCTTGCTTGCTTTGATTTATTTTTTATTCCAAATTGTTCTCCCTTTACTTAATACAGTAACGAACTGGCTTCGCATTTAGGAGGACGCAAGTTCAAATCCCCGTCCTTACAAACAGATTTTGGTTTTCCGAAATCATTCCAGGCCAGTGCCGCGATGGTTCCTTCTAAAAGGACATGGGGAAATTTCTTCACATTCTTTACCCCCATTCCTTTCCAGCCTCTAATGACCACAACGTCGATGGAACGTAAAGACATAAGAAAAAAATAATTCCTCGGTAAGAATTCCAGTCCCACTTCCTTTCCACTAAAAAAATTATTTCTCACTCGTCGGACTATATTCATCCAATATAAAGCAAATATATGCCTTATATCAGTCTCTTTCAACCTTTTTGAATACTCGACACCTTTACAAGTAAAACTTTTTTGATGTTTCCCCCCCCCCCCCTCTTTTCCGTAATAAAACGTTTGTGACCTCCCAGGACCGTAATAAAACTATGCCAGTGATTTAAAAAACTACTTATTTAGTTTTCTTTCTATTGAGATTGTACCTATTTATTGATAAATCAAATGCTACGCAAAATAGTCGCGTTACTGTGGGGGTAGCGATGTATTTTTTGCGTGGTGGTGGCGCGGGAGGCAACAGGTCGAAAAACACTGCCATATATATTATTATAGCCACGATTCTCATTCAACTCGATATTATCCTTTAGTTACTGTTCAAATTTAAAAATTTCTGTCATGTTATCCTGAAGCTCTGACTCAATCGTTCCGTTTAAGAACAGAAAGTTTATAATTTTTGGTAATTAATAATTTTTTTTTTTTTTTTTTGGCGGTACTACAGTTGGAAAAGTGGAGGCTTAGAGAGTAAGTAAGCAAGCTGCATGTATTTGGTATGATATTGCCAAGAATCGCTTTAGTGGATATCTAATAAATCACGAACAGTTCAACGTCACCAAGCGATTTAATGCCTGCGCTGAATCCTTCTCAAGGGTACAACACAACCAGAAAATTGACGACCCACTTGGTAAAATTGACAGCTTACGGATTCATTGTAAATAAGGAAGTTCAATAACTCTTTACCCGCTATGATTAAAATCATGTTTCGTCTCTGCTATTAAAAAGTTTTAAGCTGAAATTGCTGATAAACGCCATGCCTTAATCGCGTTCGCTAGCGGCGTTTATTACCATTATTTCCAGGTTTTTGCCCGCGAGACAAGAGTGTAGTGCGGGCCCTGACTGGGTGGGGGGTAGGGAGGTGCTCTGTTACTAGCCAACCTGAAAACATTCGCTTCACAAACGATCGCAGCTGGTGATCAGCTAAATGATTTTTGTAAGAAATACGACGAAGTCTTCTACCGCACAAGGCCAAGACTGATCTCATGTTGAATGATGCAACAACGGAAATGAGATTATATCTTAAGTGACGAAGGCTTATTACTTTTAGCGCAACTGTCTTGTCTTGCATGTATCAGCGCTATACTGCAAGCAAAATAATTCCTTCCTCAAGCAGTGTTTGAACAGAACACCATGGGATCTCAGCTATTGCAGTCAACGAGTCGTTTTAATGTCATACTATTTGTTAGTGTCATTGTATGTTTATCTGTAATGTTGTTTCTAACGCAGGGATTAAAAAGCGTTTATTCCGCTAGAACCTGGAAGTATGTTGTTTTGAAACACCTAATTTATACCCAATTCATTCAAACTAGTTCAACTGTGAAGTGAATGACGTTTTGGTTTCTTAAAATAGGCTAGTTAATTTCATGTATTTAACACTAGCTGACCGTGTGAAGATTAAATGAATACAATTGGAAGTGTGAACTCATTTGTAGGCATTTGTTATATTTTCGTATGTTATTAAATAAAATACTTCGATTGGGTTGTAGTTATCAGGGAACAATGAAAACAGTGAGTGGCTTAAGTGTTGCATTCAATGGTGGTAATTTAACTTACCATTCAAACAAAACATCCCAATCGATTAATTTTAATGATTAGTCTACTATTTTCTCGTTTTTAATTTCTATTACTATATGACAAAGATCGTTTTAATTCTTAATATTTGAATTTAATTGTGCTTTCTTTCAGCTGGTCATGTCTAGGATATCGATATCTTTAAGGGGGGTTTTAGACGACCGGACCGGACCTGATAAAACGGGTGCTCCGCCCCTCCGACCTGAGAATACGTGACGTCTAAACGCAGCACCGGACCAGATGTGGGCGGGGCGACGTGATCGGGTGATCGGGTCAAAAATACTCCCGATATCGGGTCCCCCCCACCTTTTCACACTTACAACCACGTGACCCGCGCTCCAAGTCACCCCCTCCACCTCATTGTTATTCTTTGTCGCGGGCTTATTTGTTTAATGTGTTGTGGTGTTTGTTCATTTCACTTGATTATTCTATTCAGCAATGGAAAAAGGAAATAGATAACCGGGAAAAATAATGTATTACCAACATGCTTGAGGTTCTCAAATCTTTAAAACATTTATGGGACCCAAGCAACGAACTGTATTTTAATAAAGATCTAAGTAGGTAGCAAGGGTACGGGCGGCATTACACTGTAAAAGATCTTTTATAAAACATTTTATCATATTTCTTTGATCAAAGATATTTTATGATATTTTTTCAGTCCCATTACACTATATAAAATTTTTCGGCATAGTTCTCTGAAATTAATGAAGTAAACCTGAAAGCTTTTGCAGACGCAGTTAGTGCAACTGTCACAATATGCATTTTATTGAAAATAAAGAAGAGAAGTAAACATATTTAGGTTAGACCGTGGATTACGAGACTTGATATGATAGGAGTTCATCAAAGTTTAGTGAAAGAGCTGCAATGTGAGGACATGGCAAATTATAAAAGTTATGTTCGATGCTGAAGAATAGGTCCAATAAATTCTTACCAAAACATTTCCACAAATTTCTACATCAGAATTATTTCTCCATGTATACTATTGGGTGTTTATTTTTACGGTGTATGTGCCATGGGTTTTACTCGATTGCTGGTGGCGGAACTACACCATTCTGCAATATAGCAATATAAATTTAAAAATAGGATCTGATGCAATAGGAGTAGTGAGTGAGTTCTGTTACTTGGGAAGCAAAATTACAACCGATGGCCGAAGCAGGAATGATGTTAAAAGCAGAATAGCACTAGCAAAAAGAGCCTTCATGAAAAAAGAGAAACCTTTTAGTTTCAAATATTGATCTAGGAATTAGAAAGAACTTTTTAAAACTCTATGTGTGGAGCACAGCACTTTACGGTAGCGAAACTTGGACTTTAGGAATACCGGAAAGAAAGAAACTTGAAGCATTTGAAATGTGGTGCTACAGAAGAATGCTGAAAATTAGGTGGACAGACAAAGTAAGAAATGAACGAGTTTTGGAAATGATGGGTGAGAAAAGAAGTTTATGGAAGAAGCTTACAGGAAGAAGAGATAGGCTGGTAGGTCATATTTTGAGACATGCTGGATTGGTTAATTTGTTAGTGGAGGGAACAGTTGAAGGTAAGAACTGTAGAGGTAGACAGAGATTAGAATATATAAAGCAGATAATTGAGGACGTGGGTTGTAAGGGGTATGTAGAAATGAAGAGGTTAGCACAGGATAGGAAGGGGTGGAGGATTACATCAAACCAGTCTAAAGACTGACGACAGCAAAAAAAAAAAAAAAGCACACGCCCTGGTCTGCGCATTCCGTCTGTTATTACTGTATTCCAGAAACCTGCCAAATACCAGTTTCTTAACACATTAATTTTCTTTTTGACGTCTTTTACAGTACAGCCTTCTATCATAGCACTAATTAACTTTTTATTACTAATCGTATAGTCTACAGGTTTCTGACTTTACATTTCCTTGTGTTCATACCCAAGACAGGAGGAGGATGAGAAGGGTCATGGGAGTGTGCAGAGCGTATACTGGCGATGAGGCATGGAAAGATATTGCAGTAGGTATGAAAAGTAGTTCAAGGCAGGGAAAAGATGACCATGACCACAAGCTGGCACTCGATTTCAGGCACAAGGGTGTGGGAAGATTTTCCTTTTTAGGTAAGGTTGTCAGGGATTGGAATGAGTTACCAAGGGGAATGATGAATAACTTACAGAAAACGTTAAAAGAATTTAAAGTTAAAATTTGTAGAGGGCAAATGTAGGTGAGTGCAGGATAGGGGGAAGTTGGGTGTGTAGGGAAATTGCCACCGGAGCGTGTGCTCCATTGCAATTAAATTAAAACTTAAAAATAAAAATTAAATAAAGATTTTCGTGGATTTGGCAGTAATAACCAACTTTGGTAACGTCCCTTGCGCCATTTTCTTTTTTTTACGTTTTCAGGGTGCTGAAATCTTTTATAAAATGTAATGCCAACGTCTTACAATTTATAAAAGAAATTTTATAAAAGAAATCTTTTATAAAATATGCACCATTACACTGTAAAATATTTTATAAAATATATTTTATCAAATATCTTTTACAGTGTAATGCCGTCCTATGAAGCTCTTCTATAAATGTACAGAAACATTAGGCCGTCTGCGACCTTAAAAGATCTTAAAAAAAGTTAGAAAACATGAGGAATTGAACATGAGAATCTGAAAATCTGGGCGTGACAATATGCACACCAACAATCTGTGAGAGCTGACATAGACAGTTTCGGAAGAAAAAACGGACCGGGGACATCGGACCGGATAACTGGTCGTGTAACTATCGACCAAGGGAAAATCTGGTAGAGTGGTGGGGGAACCCTTTATCGGGTGCCCGTTTTATCGGGCCCGTTTTTTCAGATCCGGTCCGGTCGTCTAAACCCCCCTTAAACCTTCTCCGCACGGTGCGGATCATTTTGCAAAATCAGCACGTAAATCGTTCGAGTAGTTTTTTAGTCTGTAGCTTACATACATGGAACAGGTGTGTGCTTAGTGAAGTTTTCTCGAAAGATTGCTATGAGTATGGTTAACCGACTTTTAGTTGTTCATGCGTGGTTTATCATGAAATTACTTAAAAGCAAAACTCACAGCAGCAATCAGAAACCATTTCTAACGGTGTCAGAGTCGGTAAAGTTAGAAAATTTAAGTGTGATAGCAACATTATGTCATGCCACAGTGTTGACACAATCTGTTTCTGTATGGCATCGATCAGTAATTTGTCAGAGTTTTTATTTGTGTTATTTTTGTTTTGAGTTGCTTAAAGGATGAATAAAAATTCTTGCAAATTTTCAACGCCGTAATATATTTTATCTTCATCTTTATTACTTCAACAAACGTCCAGTTCAAAGAGATAATAGAACACAGTCTTCTGTTTTTTGCATTGATTCAGTGAAAATGATAAAAGAAGCCTTTTTTAAAATATTTTACGTAAGGTACGGGAGATAGCAACAGCATCCAATGATCACGCGTGCGCTTGGTGCGATAAGAGCCGACGAGTTTATCTCGTTGGCCTAGCGGTGAGTCATCTCTACTACAGATCTGGTGAGTCCTAGTTCCCTGAGAAGCCCGCACAGCAGGGCCGGCGCCACTGCTATATGTACACAGATGTGCTTGACAGAAAGCAGCGTTGATCAGCCAGCAAAGTTGCCAGTGTAGCAGAACAATTGACTTCCTGCCCCGTTCATGGAGTTCCGTATTCTCTGATATAGGTCTCTAATATTCGGTACAGACACACCATCGCGAAACTCGCTCACTATTTGAGGTAAGGAAGTGCGACACAATGATTATAATGCAGAAGAGTACAAAGATATAACATGGTTGTTCTTAGAAATAATTACATCATATCCATGTTTGTGGTGTAAACCATGAAGTTTGTTAAAGAATGATTCTGATCTTTTTTCCTAGATTTTGATATTTAGGGACAGGAAAGAAAGAGTTGCCATCGCATGAATTTCGAAAAGTACTGGGATTTTATTAAATGAATTTTGTAAACTTGGATTATGAGGGTTATATTTGAAAATAACATTTATATTGTGAAGTTCTTCGGCATTGTTATGTGAAACCCTGAGAAGCATTTCCATAGCGTTTCGCCGATATTTGACGCCTTCTTAATTTATTAGCTCTTATGTACACTATAGTGCATCTAAAATCTACAAATGGCAATATAATAGCAACGTCGAAGCTTTTCCTAGCTTACGACCGTTAATTTATATAATTATTGAAATAAAAGTTCTCTTATACGTTAGAAACTAGAAATGTGGACATAATTTCATATCTAAATTAAAAACTGCCATCAATATCGATTACAAAAAAGTTATTCCATCTGCGCCTTTGTCTTTGGCATCGGTAAATGGTCCAATTGTTGATCATTGAACAAACGGTTATACTAATATGCTAGGAATTTCTATAAATAATTGCCAGAGCTATTCAAAGCAGCACTGATTGCTTTAAAAAAATATTTAAACTTAGATGTTAATATCTCATTATATACCAAAGGGGGATAGCATCACCCACAAAGTTCAACATGGATGCCTCACGGCATAGTGGTCACAGTCGAATTGGCGTTTAATGACTTGTGATTGAGAAATGAGGGCGGAGAGTAGGTGCTTCGGAATGTTTACTACAACGTTTAATAACGAAAATTCGATGCTAAATTCAAAAGTTTTAGAATCTATCTCCACAGAAAAATTAGATTCTTGCTCTAGGGAGAAGAGAAGTAATTTTCACGATATGTAGGCTACCTTTAGAGGAAGTAGAAGATTGCACCGAAAATTGCAGTGAGACGAACAGAAAAATTGCAAACAAAATAACAGCCGAGGTGCCGATTATGTCGCGATGCATGACATCACTAACATTCGATATGCCTGCCGCTAGTATCTAGAACGAAAAGTGCCTAAAAGTAGCCCTTATTATTCCAACTACAAAGAGGACGTGTCTAAACGAAGCTCCGCATTCGCGAAACTTTCGCGTGAAATCTTACCCCCGCTTCCGCATCCGCAATTTTTAATGCGGATGTTTTGTTTACATTGCAATATATATTATTCTTTTCTCTTTATAAGAGATTCTGTCGTTTAGCTAAAAAAAATGTGACTGTTTTTTTTTCTTACAATCTTACAGTAAAAGTAACAAAGAACTGAATGTTATTATCTAAGCGACGAATTTACAAGTTTGAACTTGCATGGAAAGTAAAGTGGCCTATTGACGGTCAAATTGCAGGCTCTCCGTGTAGAACTACCGAAAGATGCGCTCACCCATTCACGCTACCGGAAGCCGTCTTATGTTCCACGCAATCCTTTCCACTCGTGGGCCTACTTTGTCGCGGCATACCAGTGTCCTTATTTATTTATCCAAACTGTTTCATGGCTCCCTGTTGAGGAAGGACCTCTGGGAAGTGAAACATGTGACCGTTCATACACATACAATATGAGTCATAATCATAATGAAAACAATCATATGTTACAAATACTAATAAAGAGAATAAAAATAAACATTAATTTTTACAACTGAGTTTTGCAAAAGGTAATATTCAATACAATTAATTATTTTGCTCAAATTCTTGAATGGAGAAGGAGTTGCCAATAATATAATTTCTCAATTTGTCTTTAAATATATCTTTATTATCTGCAAACTGTTTTATACTCTTGGGAAATTTACTAAACAGATGTATCCCAGAATAATTAACTCCTCTTTGTAATGACAGAGATGTTTGTGTTTTGTGCAAGTTATTTCTGTTTCTTGTATTGAACTTGTGTACCTTTGAATTAGATGTTAACAGGTTAAAATTTTATATGACAAATCACATGAGGGAATATATATACTGAGAAGTCACTGTAATAATATAGAGTTTTTTTAAAAAGATGTCTGCAAGAAGTTCTTGGTTTACCCTACACAGCATCCTAATAGCTCTTTTCTGTGCTATGAAAACTTTTTTACTTTGTGAAAAGTTTCCCACAAAAAATTATGCCATATGACATCACTGAATGGAAATATGAGGAGTACATCTGTTTCGTTAATTCTAGATCTGCTGTTAAAGAAAGTGTTCGTATTGCAAAGGTGGCACTACTACTTCACTAGTGAAGTGATATGTTCGTGCGAACTGAGTTTCTCATCTATTTCAATACCAAGGAATTTTATGCTCTTTGTTTCTAAGATTGTGTTATTTTTATAGCTTACTTGTAAATCCGGCTGTGCATAATTTTTTGTTTTAAACCTAATATAATGTGTTTTATCAAAATTTAATTTTAATGAATTTGCCTTAAACCAATTTGCTACTTCGCTAAGTACTTAATTTACATTAAATTCTAGATTACTGTTTGGTGTTTTTCTCAGTCAGGTTAGTGCCACCTGCAAATAAAACACTATTAACTTTGTCAGATAAGTTTCCAGGAAGCTCGTAGCATGTTTCCTACAATCATGATCTGACGCCATAGCTGGACAGCAAGGACCCGTGTTAGTTGTCTGGGAGTCCAACGACATCCAACACGACCTACTTAAAGCCTTGTAACCCCTATCACGACCCAGTAAGAGTACTTTATCGGATCATCGTAGGCCCCACAAGTTGGACTGTGAGCGGTGGAATGGCGGGTGGCGGCACGGAGATGTGCAGTGGCGTCGCCTCGCTTGAATTAGTCGAGCCGTCAACTCTGCAAAGTTTATATGAAAAAGGTTTTTTGACGCGTGCGTTTTATGTAAATAATTTAATTCACGTGTGAAATCATCCCACTTTTTTGTTGTTGAAAGATGGGGTAAAAAATAAATCAATATGGCAGTATTATACGGAAATAGATTTTGCTTATAAAAAAATGTAGAATTTGGGATACAAAAAATATATTTATTTCGATTGTAAGTTAATTTTTGATAAAATATTAAAATTTAAATAACTATAAATTTATTTTTCCACTTCCGCGAAACTTAAAATCCGCAAAAATGACTTCCGTTACAACCCTAGTCGAAACTCCATTATTAGAAATAATGGAACAAAGCCTTCGTGAATCAGTTATCCTAAATTGCATCTAGAAGGCAAGGAAAAGTCGTTGTTTAAAATATATGCAGTTATTTATGACATGCCATTTTTGTTTTGTTTTTGTTTGCACTCATCGCACATTGATCCACTGTTTGCAGGCTGTCTCACCAGCTATGTACCTTATTTCATTTGTGTATTCACTCTGTTTCTAATTTTAATTTAATTTTTTAACCACGATTGAGCGCACGCACCGGTGGTAATTTCCCTAAACACCCATTTTTTCACCTTTTTTGTACGCCCTACAAATTTTAAACCTTAAATTCTTTGTTTTTTGATAAATTATTCATCACCTCTGTTGGTAATTTATTCCAAACCCTGACCAACTTAACCAACGAAGGAAAATCTTCCTACATCCTTGTGCCTGAAATCGAGTGCCAGCTTGTGGTCATGGTCATCTTTTCCCTTCCCTGCATCTCTCTTAATTCTTCCAGCAATATCTTTCCACGCCTCATCACCAATATAAGCCTTGTACACACCAACGACATTCTTCACCCCTCCCCTTCCCCTCCTGTCTTCAAACGAATCTCATTTCAACTCCTTTATCATACCAGTTACTTATTCTGTTCTACCGTAATTTCCACAAACAAATCTAGTAGCCCTCCAACACCTGTGTTTGATACCCAAAATGTGGGTCCCATATTACACCACCATATTCAAGAAATAGTCTGGACCTGTCTGACATTTAACTTCACTGTAATGGAAGTTAGTTTTTAGAATACTGATCCGTTTATTTTATAGTCTGAAGTGTTTGAGTTTTTTGATTCCACTGTAAACCGTTTACGCTATCTAAATATTGCAACATTTCAGATTTCTATTTGGATATTTGTAGAGATGGTTACGATTCGCTCTACTTGGTTAGATTTTTTTTATGTTCGCCTTTAGTGAATACAATAAATCAATTAATTAACAATTTCCTTTTACAAAATTTGGGAGTAGTTTAAATCGCGATACGTGCATGGCGCTCAAGAAAGCAGCTTATCCCACAAAAACAATTCTTGTAAAAATAGGCCAAGTCTCGTGTTAGTGCAGTGACCAAAAGTTATGAGATCTTCCTCTGAGCCAAGTCTACACTTTTCAGTGTATATTCACTTCACTTTATGAAACAGAATGGTTTCTCTCGGTATCATAGATCGTTTATTTAGGATAAAAAATCTGATGACTTGGCCATTATGCATACCATGTTATAGTTAACGCACACAAACTTATAAATACGTAAAGGCCAAGATTTCCATCGCTCTTTTTCGAATTTGACAAGTATATATATTATGCCCTCAATTTAAGCTCAAATTATGACGTGCATAATGGCCAAGTCATCAGATTTTTTATCCTAAATAAACGATCTATGATACCGAGAGAAACCATTCTGTTTCATAAAGTGAAGTGAATATACACTGAAAAGTGTAGACTTGACTCAGAGGAAGATCTCATAACTTTTTGTCACTGCACTAACACGAGACTTGGCCAATTTTTACAAGAATTATTTTTGTGGGATCTCATTTCTTTTTGTAAGTATATCGCTTATCCTGAATCGCTGCTCAAATGTAATGATTCCACTTGAAAATCGGTTAATAAGAACATTTCAGATTTTAAGACATAAATATACGTTTACCAACAATGCCCCAATCTCTGAAAACAATTGATGTGACCAGTAGCCGAGCAATGCAGATTGCCGCTGGCTTAACTGCCACCATAAATAAATTACTAGTAACTTCCAAACTAAGCATAAGACCAAAGTAAAATTTAAGATTTCACTTAAAATTGCTTATCTCTTTGCATTAAAAAATTCTAAGCCATGTAGCTTCATCAGGAGAAAAGCAATTAAGCCGCACATATGTGCCAGAATTTTTCATATTTGGGATTGTAATTAAATAAATACGGGAGAAAACTCCAATATTAGACTTTTCTCATGATATTGGGTGAAATCATATATGTGTACCAAATTACTTGTTTCTGGGATGGCTGGAGGTACAGTGGGATTTTGATATCGGGGTATCGTGGTCAAAATAAAATTTTGAATTTCAATAACTTTCAGAATAAGAAAGGCAAATAAGTAACATTTAACACATTAGTTCAACTTAGTAAGCTCACTCTACAATTGAAATCTGAAGTGTATAAAGTTATTAGGGTAGGAAGCGATTTCACGTTAGGGGTAGGTAAGGGGTAGATATATGGAAATTTACGAGTTTGTTGGTATGAGAGTAAAATTTTATCTGTGTAGCAAATTTCAGCTTCCCACGGCAACGGGAAGAACCTTAGAGTTTTGATGATCATCAGTCAGTCAGTGAGTAAGTGAGTGACAAAATCGCTGTAGTTTGCATCCTAACAACAACCGAACTAAGACCAGTATCAAAATAAAATGTAGTACGTTTGCTAAGATTGCTGATATCTATGCATAACAGAAATTTGAGATATGTAGCATAAATACGACCGAAGAAATTGAGGTTCATAAATGGCCCGAATCGCTTCGAGAAAAGGGTAGGCAGTGCCGCCGTTGACTCGACGTGTCAGGGTGCACTGCCGTGCACTCAAATTATAAACGCGGAAGTAGGTCTCTGTCTTTTTGTTAGGTTTTGACGACTTAGTGGCTATACCAATAATGATGGAATTTTGCAAGGAAATACTATGTAGGCCTATCTGTAGGAACGACACCGGAAATATTTTTTTCGGTATGAATAACAGTTGTATGAACGAAATTTTTAGAACTTATCGAATGGTGACGTGTGTTAGTTTGTAATGTTACATCGGTTGCTCAAGCTGTGCTTCTCGCGCGATTTGTTAGAGTATGATTTGTTATTAAATTTCGTTTAGAGACAAATCGTATTATTTAATATAGAGTTCGATTTGCTCAGCACTGTACTATTATTTTGTGTCTGCTTGAAAGTTTCTGGCACCAGTTTATTTTGTCTTCTTTTTTGATATGCCTTGCGGGTGTAAACCTAGCCTAAAGTGTAGCTCTAGCAGAGTACGAGCAGCTAAAGTTATTAGAACCCAAGAATTGGATGCTCATGCTAAAGAAAGAAGAAAAGACCAAGCTGAATTAAAGCTGCCATTAGTTAAACAACCCCCCCCCCCCCACACACACACACACACATACATATCCCCGAAACCCCGCACCTTCTTTTGTTTTTCTGTTTTTAAATATGTTGGAAATTAATTCTCTTCATGAGACAGGTTCGACGGTTTGAGCATACTGATTCATCCAGAACAAAGCAATTAACCTGCAAATATGTACCGGAATGTTTCACGTTTGGGTTTCCATTGAATAAATTCAAGGAAAATCAGCAATATCATTACCAACAATGCCCCAATCTCTCCAAACAATTAATGTGCGTCGTAGCCTAGCACTGAGCATTGTCGCTGGTTTAACTACCACCTCAAATAAATAACAAGTAACTTACAAACTAACCATAGGAACAAAGTAAAATTTAAAGCTTTTGTTAAACTTGTTTGCCTTTATATAGTATAGAAATGTCAGGTTTATAGCTTAATCCGGAGAAAAGTAATTAAGCCGCAAATATGTGCCAGAATTTTTCATGTTTGGGATTATAATTAAACTAGCTGATACCCGTGACTTCGTACGCGTGGATTAAGAATTTCTTTGCCAGAATTGAGTATAGAATGTTTTTGGTAACGAAGGATTGGCCCCAAACAACACCGAGTCGGCATAATATGACAGGAAAGCCATCACTATATCATTCTACCGTCGAACCTGTCTCTTGAAGAGAATCAGTTCCCAATATATTTAAAAACAGAAAGACAAAAGAAGGTGCGGGGGTTCGGGGATATGTATGTGTGTGTGTGTGGGGGGGGGGGGTTGTTTAACTAATGGCAGCTTTAATTCAGATTGGTCTTTTCTTCCTTCTTTTGCATGAGCATCCGATTCTTGGGTTCCAATAACTTTAGCTGCTCGTGCTCTGCAAGAGCGACAACTTGGGCCAATTTACGCCCGCAAGGCATGTCAAAAAAGAAGACAAAATAAACTGGTGTCAGAAACATTTAAGCAGACGCAAAGTAATAGGACAGAGAAAATCTGCTACTAAATAATACGTTTTTTTCTCTAAACGAAATTTATTAACAAACTATTCACTAAGATAATGCGCGAGAAGCACAACTTGAGCAACCGACCTAACATCACAGACTAACACTGACATCCGTCTCTCCGTCACAATTCCATAAGTTTCAAAATTTCGTGACTACAACTGTTAATCATACCGAAAAAAAATATCCTGTACCCTCCCTACAGATTTTCTTGTCAAATTCAGTCAATACCGGTATAGGCATTTAGTCGTCATAACGTAACAAAAATCAGAAACTTACTTCCGCATTTATAGTATTATTACTGCAGATCACACACACACTGACTGCGAATCACCCCTGAGTGGTCAATATAACGTAAAAAAGTGTACACCTACAGCATTGCAAGACTACTTACGATTTTCCTCGCATTGCACCCCTAAATTTGTGATAACTACAGTTTAACATTCAAACCGAATAACCGACGGACCAGGCGTGACTCTTACGATCAAAAACAATTTTTAAAAATCTTCGCCACCATTGGGATTTGATCCGGCGATACAAACATTAGTAGGCAAGCGCGTTAACCAACGGGCCACCAGCCCACGTTAGTATTTGGAACTACAGAGTCTTCACTTCCTAAACTTCGGTCTATGTTCGTTTCGGTAATTTTTCAAATTTACGTGACAATATGACGAGAAATTGTTCAACCAAATATAGACAGTATTTTTCTCCATGTTTCAAAGGAAAGGTGTGCAAAGTTTCATCGAGATCGGATCAAAACTGTGGATTTGTATGAAGAATAAACAAACAAATATCCATCTTTTTATATATAGATAAATACGGTTAAAAACTCCAATATCAGATTTTTCTTATGAGTTAGGGATGAAACCATATATGTGTACCAAATTACTTGTTTCTAGGATTACTGGAAATACAGTAGAATTTTGATATCGGAGTGCTGTGCCGAAATAAAATTTTGAATTTCAATAACTTCAAAAGTAAGAAAAGGAAAGAAGTATAATTAAACACTTTAGTTAAACATGTTAAGCTCACTCTACAGTGAAAATCTGAGCTTTATAAAGTAATTAGGGTAGAAAGCGATTTCACGTTAGGGGTAAGTAAGGGGGTAGGTATATGAAAATTTACGAGTTTCAGACTTTTCTTATAATATGTGGGTAAAATTTTATCTGTGTATCAAATTTCAGCTTTCTACGGCAACAGGAAGTGCCTTAGAATTTTGATGATCATCAGTCAGTCAGTGAGTGAGTGAGTGACAAAATCTCTGAAGTTTGCATCAGAATAACTTACGAACTAAGAACAGTAACATAATAAAATTAAGTACGTTTGCTAAGATTGTTGATATCTATGCATACCATAAATTTGAGACATGTAGCATAAATACAACCGAAGAAATTGAGGTTCAAAACTGGCCCGAATCGCTTCGAGAAAAGGGTAGGCAGTGCCGCCGTTGAGTCGACTTGGCGGGTGCACTGCCGTGCACCCAAATACTACTGCTAATTAATAAATTCCTCTTGTCTTCTGCTGCAGTATAATTCTGGTCCAGGCTGCATCTTAACCTAACCTCCGCTAGTATTATCTTTACAGAAACAAAACCGAGCGTGATGGGCTCTGGCCTCGCTATCGGACGACGCACATTCCATATTTGCGTTTTCCATGGTTTTCTCAAATCACTCCAGGAGAATGCGGGGATGGTTCCTTCAAAAAGGCCAAGGCCAATCCTTTCCCGTTACTTGCCACCAATCATTTCTCACCTCTAATGGCCTCGACGTCGACGAGGTGTGAAACCATAAAAAAAGGTCAGAGCTTCAATCACATGCATAGTGATACAATCACCGTATCGAATGTTAAAGACGTCAGGTATCTCGAAATAATCTTCACTTCAAATTTTCATATTTACCAATTGGTGTCAAGTTCCTGTCTACCTGGATTTTGTTTATTGCTTGGAGTCCAGGACTAAAACAATAATTTTGGTTATTTTGATGCGTATTCGCATTTCAAACTAGATAACCAAATTCGTCGGCTTGTACGTTAGCTAAGAGTATTACAAAATAACAATCTGTATAGGCAACAGAAATTATACTGGCGGTCAAGAGCGCCATACAGTGTGCTCACATTGATGTTTATATTTTTTATATGTAAAAATCTAGGCGCTTTACGTAAATCAGGGGAAAATTTTAGTACTATTAACATCAGAAGAGCAAAATGCTCATATTTCCCTTTAAATAATAGCTGGATTTATGTTCAGTTTGTAGGCATATTTTCAATCAGCTGCGTTCTATCTAGATTTATAGCGCTTTGATTATTATGAACTCTTGCATTGCACGAATTTTCGCTTTAAATTCTGTTACTGTTGAAGGTAAATTCTTCAGCACATTCCCTGGTAATTTTTACCATTCTTTCACCTTCATCTGAAGACTTTCTCACTCCCTAACGCCTCAAATCAAGTGCTAATTTATGGTCACGGGCACCACTTCCTTTTCACGAACTGCTCCTAATTTCGCTCATTACACATACAGGGCTCATCACCTATGAGCGCGTTAAACACACCCAGCACTCCCTAACTCCTTGCGCTGTGCTAATTTCAGAAAATTAATCCACCTCCTTTACATTCCCTACATTTCTCGTACTTGACAACCATTAATCTGGTTTCCGTTCTATCCCACCAAACTGAAGTATGGACCTCTCCAAGGTTTTGTATGACAGTTCCCAGTTACATCCCATCATCACCTTCTACACTGAATGCAGTGCCCAGCTGAGCTTATCAGCAAATGAAGTCACAAGATACTTAATCCCTTGAATAAACAATTTCTCCTTTAACTTAAAACCATTAAGATCATGTTTTTGGCGTTTACTTCATTCCATGTTGATCTCCAACTGTATATCCTCTCCATATCCATCTATACCTTATCTTCTCTGCCAGTAATACTGTTATACAACATTATATCAAACTTTCCAACATCCCTTCCAAACATCTTCGTATAGAAGAAGCCTTAAAGAAGGGATGGCAGAGACCCACATCATCAGGACTACATGCACTCACTGAACAAGCAATGAGTGGCTCTTAACAGCCACAGTAAAAGTGACGTTTGGATTCACAAGCGTGGAATAATTGAAAACACTTCTTGTAATTGAGGGAACTACATCACCATAGATTGTCCTGTTTGAAGATACAGCAGAAGTATCCAGAAGCTCCATGGAGCAACTGTAGAGGCAATGGAATAGCTGCCAACTATGAACATCAATTTGTAGTACCATTTTCGTCTTATTTAAAGCTATCTTTTGCTTGCAGCTTCGCCTGCCAACGCCTAGGTGTGTGGACGAACTATAATAATGTCCAATATGGTTCGAAATTAACGGAGGAAAAAACCAGAATTTACAAACTTACAAACTTAAATGAAATTTGCGTTCATCAGATGTTCCTGGTATGAAAAATAAATTGGTATTTAGGTAAAAATAAATTTGTAAAGAGGAAAAAGCAACGAAGAAACAACTCATACAGAAAAAGATTATAGACCCGGACGGGAACCGAATATGCGACCCTTAGCACGGGAATGCCACACCTTAATGCTCATAGCTATTCAGCCGATATCATAAAACGGCCTTTCTACCGCTAAATACTCAGCTGTTCTTAATCAACAATTTTTAATCTTCGATTTCACATTAATGAAGACGAATGACGTATGTTCAAAATACCTGAGTTGTTGTACTATTCCCGTGTTCGCACTGACGACTTCTCCGTCCGAAATGCAGCAATAAAATAAATATGACGTTAGAAACTTAAGAACAGATTTTCATTTCCAGATCCGGCACCAGGTCATGTAGTCATTAATCATACCTCATATTTTAAGTCATATCCTAAGGTTTTCCCCATCAAGATCTGTAGCTTTTGCGGAAAAGCCGGAACAAACAGACACATCATGCTATAGATTTAGAGAGACTGACATTGTGTGTACTTTTTTAGACTCCTACGCAACGAGGAGACTAAAGAAGGAATTGTCCTTTTGATCTGAAAAGATGTAGATATACAGATTTCTTGGACAATATTATTTAAGAATATGTGTATATTTTAGCATGTCGTACTGATTATAAACTACCATAACGTTAAAAGGTAAGCGATCACCAAAAGCCACGTTGCAATGTCCAGCAATGATAGGCACTACGTAGAAATAACGAGTGTCGCTTATTAAGATTCGCAAAGCTTTTGTACGGTACAGTGTATTCGTTCTAGGTAATGTTTATCATCGTTGGTGGTAATGGATACATTTCATTTTACATAATAATATCATTAGGTGTAAATACAGATTCCAGCGATCTCTTACCGATTAACGTTGTGGTAGTTTTTGTGTAAAATACTTTGCAGCTGTAAAATATCTACTATATACTTTTATTGAAACTTTTTGTAATGGTCACCGATATAGTTATTGGCTAGAGAGCTCCGCTAGACTAGGTGGATAGCGGCCGTTATGAGTCTACCTTGCAGATGGAATTATAAGACTTATTTTAATATTTTAGCTTTCTTTAAATATGGCTATCATTTTGTAGCATTTTATTTTAAATTAAATGCGTTAATTTAGTTAAAAACACATGGTAAAAACCTTACGGGTAAAAAGAATAAAAGTCCTTCCCGTTTACCGTTTTTCAATTTACTGTCACCCTGCTCGGTCATCTTTAGGTATCGACATTTGATATCAGACTTGACGTTAAGGCTTTTAAAAGTAAAAACCCGTTTTTTTAAAAAAAAAAAAATGTTTTATTTGTTTTTTACTTTGTTTGTGCGTGTTCACTGTAGCTAGGTTTTTTTTTTTATTATTATGTGTATTTCTTATTCGTTGTTTTTTTGTGTATTTATGTATTGTGATTTTTATCTATTCATCAGACTTTTAACATTATGCTAATGAAACACTAATATTGGTCACGGTGAAGCTCTTGTCTCTTTCACGCTGTAACGTCACGCTTCCCGCCTTCGCTGCCGATATAACACTTGTCGGAGATATTGTTCCAGCCTATTTAATGAGAGTTCTATTTAGTTAAGGACCACGAAGAAATGAAATGTCAGAACACTGAAAGAAAAGTATGTATTTCGTTTAAACAGACATATTAATTATTAGCTCATTCTTTTACCGAAATCATTAGTTCATATGAATTAAAGTAGTTCCACTCTATGCTGACTACAACTAATATTACGTGGCTTAGCGTAAGTTGTTACGATTTGTTTTTAATTTCGTTTGCCTTCACCCACACACATTACTGAGGTCATTGTTTCAGCCGCATGTAACTGTGTCAGCCATTCAAACGTTGTCACGTAGATTTGAATCACGGATGTCAAAAAAGAAAGTTGTAAGAAGCCGTGAAGATTTTGGATCAAGTTTATATCGCGATACAAGTCACTTACATGCGATACAGTGAATGTACGAGTATTAATTGGCGTGTGATTGAAGCTTTGATTTTCTAACTGCAATATTATGAGAGTTTGTGGTTAGTTAGAAACGCAACTTGGATCAGAATGACAACTGAAACTTTATGATACAGCGTAAACCACGAGGAATTGCATTTACCGTAATTTTGTAACAGATTAGGATGACAACTGAAGCTTTTTGCTGCAGCGTATGGTATGAGAAATTGCATTGAGTGATATTTTATAACAATTAAGCAACTGCAAATAAATAACTTTCCAGAACACTGCGTTCAACCAGTCATTTTTGACGGCCTTTGAGGCTACTTTTTATGCGTTGCGTTTTATTTGCACTTTGTTTTGTGTGTATGTTTTTTGTTTCGAACACAGTGTTCTGACAAATCATATCTTCGCAGTTGCGCTAAATTTAATTTGTTTGTAATATTAACATATACCGCTATAAATGTGGAACTATTGTAGATACGTGACTATACCCAAACCCGGTAGTGGACTTACACTATAGCACGAATTTTGGGACGTAAAGGAGAAATCATTCTCGAGTCTCCCACGCTGCATAGTCTATGTGTTTGCAGATCTTCGCAGACAGCGGCGGCCTGGAGTTCTTCGCCTCGCTGCGGGACCACACTGTGTACCGCGCCCTCAACGCGCGCAACCAGTTCCGCGCGCCCACCGAGTGGGGGCTCTGCCTGCGGGGCTCCTCTGGACTGCGCTGCCTCGCCTGCGAGTCGGAACGCGCCAGGCTGTGTTGGATTACCGCCATGAGGCTCGCCAAGGTACGCGATGTAATTTTGTTAAATCGCAAGGATAATGTCCAAGTAAATTTCATCTTTATCATTTAAGACATCATTCCTTTTTAAATTAAAATACGCCTTCTGTTTCTTCCTTAATTTCTACGCACCATACCGATATCCGGGGCCAGGTTGTGCTGCGGAGGGATTTACTCCTCCATGCCATTTTGCGAGGGATGTGTAAGGGGGCGTCCATAAATTACGTGAGGTGAAATAGGGGGAGTGGAGTGGTCAACGGAAATCTCACGTGAGGTTTTGGAAATTTTTGTTGCACTGTAGACCTAAAAAAAAAAATTGGTCTCAAAAAGTTGCGAGGACCCGACTTCTACAGAACAAAAGAATCAGAACCCCCAAACTCAAGAAGAAATTTGCAGACACATTCAGAAACTAAAAAATAACAAAACAACAGGAGAGGACGGGATAGTAGCAGAATTTCTGAAGAACGTAGACCCAAAACTTTAAAAGAGATTACAGAAATAATATAAGAAATTTGGAGAAATTACAAGATACTGGCAGACTGGAAATGTGCACTTATCCACCCGCTTTTCAAAAAAGGAACTAGAACTGACGTGAATAACTACGGAGGGATTTCGTTACTGCCAGTTACGTACAAGATGATATCCGCATGTCTACTCAAAAGAACTCAAGAACAACTGGGAAAAAAACAAGCAGGGTTCAGACTTGGAAGATCGTGCACAGAACAGATACACAATCCGAAAAGTGTATTGAAATTGATGGCACTTAGAAGTAGACCCATGTTCATTGACTCCATAGATAGGCAATCCTTATTTACTATCTTAAAAGAAGGAATTTAGACGACAAAACCAGAAGATTGATAGAACAGACACTAACCGAAACTACATCCAAAGTTAAATTCATGGGTGAATATCTGAACCATTCGAAATTAGAAACGGAGGAAGACAGGGGGATGGATTGTCATCTCTACTCTTCAACATTGTACTATATATAGTAATGACAGAATGGAAAAAACAGTTGAAAGTGGAAAATTTGTGGGCACCCATAAAATCGAAACAAAAGGACTATACATACCATATGTTGCATTTGCTGACGACCTAGCAATCATCACAGACAAAGAAGTGGTCATCAGGCAAATAGAAATCCTCAAGGAATGCGCAGAAAAAACAGGATTACAAATTATATTTAAAAAAGCAGAATTCATAGCGAACAAAATAGAAACGCAAAAACTATGGACAAACTATGGTGAAATCAACAGGGTAACAGTGTAAATGACTAGGCGAAATCATAGTACCAACAGGACTAGAAGGGAACGCACAGGAAGCAAGAGTACAAAAGATGAAGAAAGCAATGGGGTTAATACAAAATATTTACCACAAAAAATGTTTTTCAGACAACACCAAGATAAGACATTATAACACGGTAAGTGAGACTGCAGTTACATACGCAAGTGGAACATTAGCAATGAACAGAAGAAAAAGCAATATAACAAATCAAGAAAGAAGAAAGAAAAATTATAAGAAAAAACCTGGGACCCAGAGTGAATGAAGATGGACAGTATAGACTTCAAACTACAAAAAATACAGAGAAAATATCAAACATAGAATCAGACGTGAAGAAAAAAAGGCTGAAATTTTATGGACATCTGAATAGACTTCCGAAGGAAAGAATCTCAAGACAAATTTTAGAATACACACAAACAGTTAAAACAACAACCACATGGATGAAGGAGTTGGAGAAAGACATGAAGTCTGCTGGCATTACTAAGGGAGACGACACAGGTCGAGAGATTTTTAGTAAGAAAGTGAACTCATGTGAAGTTGTTTCAGAGAAAAAAAAGGTAAACTCTAAATGCGTCTGGACTGCTGAAGAAAAGAAAACCGCCAGTGAAAGAATGAAAAAATGTTGGTCCGACAAGAACATCCCAAAGAGGAACTGAACGCGTACAGTCAGGATTGCTTATCGTTAACCGTTATGGGTACATACGAAAATAATAATAATCAAACATGTGAAAAAGTAACCTATTTTCAAAACAGTTTTTGCATCAAAATTCCTGAAATGTTTGTGAAAATCAAACAATTTTCGCGCATGAGGAGCTCAATCCTTTGAAGTACGGGTGTTACTGTAAAATAACATTTCAGAACACCGAAACGTAACAAACTTTGCGGCTCACCGATTAGGACTTAAATCCCTTGAAATATAAGTTTTTGGCATACTGTGTGTGGTCGGTGTGTACAAATGTAGATTGAAGTCACTGTCATAAACCTGCAATACAAACTAAAATTCCCTGGCCTTCATGTCCGGAAGGTTATTTGAGATAAATTCTTTTTGCACACGATGTAAACAGCGAGTAGTTTTGTTTGTGAAAATAAGTGCTTATAAAAAAAATTACGTTCGATTATTATTGAAATAGGTGTATTTAGTATTCAGTATTAGTTCTACTTTTTAATTCGTTTGAAGTCATTTTTTTATCTCTCTTAAAAACTGTTTCAGCATTCAGGAATCTCGATCTCTCGATGTGGCGTGGGGAAGCTCTGATTAGTGCAGCACTGTTGATATGCGTATGCGGATAGTCAACACTATGTTTTTAATCTTTTTGTATTGCGTGCTTTGGTGACCTTAATCATCTTTTATGTTGTTGTTTTTTTTTTAATCTTAATATGTTGCCCTACTTACATGAGTTAGTAATTCCTCGGGCTTTTGCTGAGTGTGTTTGGTTGCAACACAACTCCAATAGGAAGCACCTTATCTATCAATCATGAGTCAAAAAATTGAACGTGCAGTCATCACTTGGCTAACCTCGTTCTCTTCAGTCTCAGAAAAGGTACAGAAACACGTTTTGAACTTTAGATTCTTCAGCATTTTATCTTCGTATATTTTTACTATCCAACATTTTGCATTAAAAGGTTTATTAATTTAATAATAAGTAATTGATATTGATTTACACATATATATAGAGTCCTACAGAACCTAAAGAGCTCGCACCAAAGATATAGACTAGGGGCGCATAGGTCCTAAATGCGGCCCTGACTATCAGGCCGCTGCAGCAGCAATGTTTCTCCACAGTGTAGCTGACCATGACGCTGTAGTAATGCCGATATTAGTATCCTGAAGGTATACACAGAAAAGCAAATTCATTATTGCTACCGATTTCCCCGCTCGAAAGCTCAGCTGTTGATACGGTTCCCGACATAGGGTCCACATCGCAATTGATTATCAGTGTTGTCAAAGTGCAGAGAAGAGCCGCTCGCTTTGTGACCGCTTGTTATAACCCTTACAAAAGTGTCTTAGACGTGATAGATAGATTGGAATGGAATTACGTGACAGCTCTGGAACTTAATTTATGATCTAATTTGTTAACAGACATGTTAACCACCTTCATTTATGTATGTGGAGAAATGCTTGGTACTTTGGCCACAATGACGGTGATAAAAAGCAGGGCATTATGGTGTCGCATTGAGTCTTAAGTATATTCCTTCTGCCTAACGTATCGATGGAAACATGTTTCTTATACACAGACGGAAAAAAAAATCCCAACACCAAGAAAAAATTATTGTAGAGTAATGAAATTTGGACAATGCATTTTTCAAGTTAACATGTTTAATTGATTAAATTTTCAAGATCACAGGTTAATTTAAGCTCAAGAAAATGCATTTCAAATGTGAAATACTGTTAAATTAATAGCCGGTGTAACCTCCAGAATTTTGAATGCAAGCCTGCAAACGTGAATGCATTGTGTCATACAGGTTTCGAATGTCACTTTGTGGTATGGAGTTCCATGCTTGTTGTACTTGTGCTGTCAATACTGGGACGGTCAGTGCTGGCTGTGGATGATGCTGGAGTTGTCGTCCAATGATATCCCATACGTGTTCAATTGGAGACAGATCTGGTGATCTCGCAGGCCAAGGTAACATGTCGACACTCTGTAGAGCACGTTGCGAGACAACAGCGGTATGAGGGCGAGCGTTATCCTGTTGAAAAACTCCCCCTTGAATGCTGTTCATGAATGGCAGCACTACAGGTTGAATTACCAGACTGACGTACAAATTTGCAGTCAGTGTGTTTGGTATAACCACAAGAGTGCTCCTGCTGTCATAGGAAATTGCTCCCCAGACCATGACTCCAGGTGTAGGTCCAGTGTGTCTAGGCCGCAGACAGTTTGGTTGCAGGCGTTCCCCTGGCCTCCTTCTGACCAACACTCGGCCATCACTGGCACCAAGGCAGAACCTGCTTTCATCAGAAAACACAACAGATCTCCACTCCGTCCTCCAATGAGCTCTGGCTTGACACCACTGGAGTCGCAAACGGCGATGGCTTGTAGTCAGTGGAATGCACGCTACAGGGCTGGAGTCATGGTCTGGGGAGCAATTTCCTATGACAGCAGGAGCACTCTTGTGGTTATACCAAACACACTGACTGCAAATTTGTACGTCAGTCTGGTAATTCAACCTGTAGTGCTGCCATTCATGAACAGCATTCAAGGGGGAGTTTTTCAACAGGATAACGCTCGCCCTCATACCGCTGTTGTCTCGCAACGTGCTCTACAGAGTGTCGACATGTTACCTTGGCCTGCGAGATCACCAGATCTGTCTCCAATTGAACACGTATGGGATATCATTGGACGACAACTCCAGCATCATCCACAGCCAGCACTGACCGTCCCAGTATTGACAGCACAAGTACAACAAGCATGGAACTCCATACCACAAAGTGACATTCGAAACCTGTATGACACAATGCATTCACGTTTGCAGGCTTGCATTCAAAATTCTGGAGGTTACACCGGCTATTAATTTAACAGTATTTCACATTTGAAATGCATTTTCTTGAGCTTAAATTAACCTGTGATCTTGAAAATTTAATCAATTAAACATGTTAACTTGACAAATGCATTGTCCAAATTTCATTACTCTACAATAATTTTTTCTTGGTGTTGGGATTTTTTTTTCCGTCTGTGTATATAGCTGTGTGGACGTACTCTAATGCGATGATCCACTGACCGCTTTATTAATACAATTTAATCATGTGGGACGGTATCAACTCCAGTTTCAGCTTATTAATAACCTCCTTGTCTAGACGAATGTTGGAAGAGATTACAAGCCTCTTTCGTGCTGTTTGGTATGTTGACATGTAAAGCTCGGGCCTGCCTTTCGGGAGGAACGTGGAATCGATCCGTGGTCCTACCAGTCGTTTCTCTAAATAACTTAAAGCTTGTCTCGCAGCATGAAATAATGTCATAGATGGGAGGATACAAATAAATATACCAAGAGGAAGATAATAAAATAGTATCAGGATCCGTTGTGTGTATGGGTCGCCATTTTGCTGTAATCTAGGCTAAACTGTTTGTTTTGTTATGCAAATTTTGCTTCTGGCAGGTTGTTTCCCTTTTTAAATGGCGTTAGTATTGAGTTTGGTTCATATTTATGTAATGTATGTACTGGATTCTGGAGATCAGCTTCTGTTTCCACCACTAATACCTGTTACTCTCCAAACTAAATTTGCTCTGTAATTCGTTTGATGTAAATAATGTTGTTTATGTATGTGATTGATGAGAGAGGAGACAGGTCACATTCTTAAGTATCTAAATTCAGACACAATGCAGTTGAAGTTTTAAAAACAGACCCTATCAACTGGATAGGATTATTATCATTTCGGTATTTTGCTATTGAGGATTCCTGCCATCCTTAATTCTCACAAGGGGAGATTTTCGGTGTGGAAATCGCAATCGTAGAATGAACAAATCTAGTAAATAGTACGTCACCTTTGGTTTCTTGCCCTGCCTGGTGGGTTTAAGAGAAATCGGGGGTTAAAAATGAGCGTAAATTATCTACACCTGTTTGGAAGACCGTTTATTTACGATATCAGTTTAGCCGTGCTCTTTATGGCAGTGTAAGTAGATGCGATAGGTCCGAAGTTCGATCCCGCCACCCGCGATTTTTTCCTACCTATTTGTATTTTTTAAAAAATTCATATTCGATCTTGTAGCATTAAAAAGTTGTTTTGAAACAAATTCTGCAAAATTTTTATTTTCCTTTGACATATACGTAAATATTAGGATGATATAAATCATAAAAACATTTGAAACAAAAATTACAAGCACACCAGGAACATTTCAAGAAGGATATGTTTCGACAGTCACATACAGTATTTATTATTGATTTAGGAAGCAGGTTTCGTTAACATTTGTTAATTCCGGCCTCTCATTAGTTGATTTTGAACCTTACCAGGAATATTTTATCAATTCATAAAATACAGGCACTCGCAAAATGTGATGAATAAGTGAATGTATCTTAACAGTATCTTCACGAAAAGATATTGCACGATTATCTTGCAACAGTTCCGGCGCGTTTTGAAGCCTTTTTATTAGTATTTTTACCTGGCGATAAAAATACACATCACATGGCTGACATAAATGCGTACATTTCGGTGGTATCATCCTAATATTTGCTAAAGGAAAATAAAAATTTTGTAGAATTTGTTTCAAAACAAAATTTTAATGCTACAAGATCGTATAGCAATAAAAAAAATTCAAATAGAAAAAAAAAATTCACGGGTGGTTGTATCAGAACTTCAGACCCATCGCATTTGAGCACACCGCCTTAACCAGCACGGCTAAACTGACGTACAGGTATACATAATTTACACACAATTTTTATACTTTTTAACCCCCGATTTCTCTTAAATGGAGACCCACCAAGCAGAACTGCTTTAAGCAGACTAGTTCGTTCTGCGATCGCGATTTCCACACTGAAAACCTCTCCTAGTCAGATTAGATTCCGATTCCGATATCCATCGACGCAACACCGCCTTCTGTTGTTCTTCGTTTATTTTCACCATTTTTTTTTTTTTTTTTTTTTTTTTTTTTAGCTGTCAAGTAAATTTTGTGAGAGGTGGTCTTTGCCCTCAGGGAAGTCGAGAAGCTATACATCCTGTCAGTTCCTGTGATTACATAGATTACGAAGCGATAATTTTTGTTGGCCAGATTTTATAGGATTGTATTCTAGGAGAAGTGTGAAGGGTATAGGAGGACAAATAGGGGACCCGGATACTTTTCCGTTCCTTCTGAGTGATTGCCGGAAAGACTTGTGAATTTACTCGTTTTTCGGTCTGTCACATCTTCGAAACGTAATTTAATTTAAGGTAAAAGTTTTTAAACACATACTACCTTAGTTCTTAATGACTTAAATCATGGGTGGCAAAAATTAAAGGGATTTTAGTGGTGGACTGAAGGAAAAATTTCATTTAGATAAGCTTCACTAAATATTTGGAATCCTCTATTTATCCTGCGATTTGTACGAGCTTCGGACAGAAGAGAAAAAATATTCTTCTTTCATTCCCGAAACTACCGATCTGAAAATCTTTTCAAAATGTACAGTGATACGTAGTTTAAATTTTTTCAAACTATAGTGGTCATTTTGGAGATTATGGATTCGTAAAATAACTAAATTCAACAGATTTGACATTACAGCAAGTAATTTTTTCGCCAAAAAAATGGATGTATCCATTCGATAGAGAATTTCATTTTTGTGAAAATAGTTTTTTTGTTCTAAAAACACACTAATTTTAACCAACAGCTTTTTTCGTATTTAATTAATATTTATCATTTTAAAGTCAGTTTCGTAAAATAAGTAATGATCTCCGTTTAAAAATCACGTGTAGGATTTTTTAAAACTTGTTTTGTACTAAATTTATACGCAGCTAGTTTAGGGAAATCACGGCGCACGAGTTAACTCAGTAAGGGGCGTCCATTAATTACGTGAGGTGTTTTTTCCGGAATTCCGGACCCCCCCTAAAATGATGTGAGATTTTGGCGGAGACCTCCCCCCCCCACGAATGGACCTCGCAACTTTTTTAGACTTCTTTTTAAGTCTTATGCTCCCAAGGGTGGTTATATCCCCCTAAAGTTTTTATCCCTTAAAATCGACTTTCGCGTCATTTGTAGACTTTTTTTTAGCTCTACCATTCTACAAGAATTTCAAAAACTCGCGTGATATTTCCGTTGACTCCCCCCTCCCCCCCTCCCCCTTGATGAGGTTGTGTGAGATTTCGCCGGACCCCCCCCCCCCATTTCACCTCACGTAATTAATGGACGCCCCCTAAAGACATCAGCGACCGTCTGTGTTGGGTCACTTTGACAGTTTTTGTTACCAGGTCTATCTCAACACCAACGAACTTGAGATTTACCTCCAATATGCTATTTAAACATCAAATTCTGGAAATAGTTAGTTACCTCTAATAAAGGTTTTATGTATGGAAAAACAATAAACGTTTTCATTTTATCTCATATTAATATTATTTTATTGAAAGTGCTCGTAATTAAGAGTGCATTATATTAGAATGGATGGGATTGGTCTTACATAATAGGTTGTAGAATAATAAATTTGATTAGGACTGAACGATTGCGCCATTTCAGTTTGTTGTGTATCAGTAGCAACATTGCGTGTTTTGTGTTGCAGTATGGCAAACAGCTGCGAGAGAACTACCGTGCCTTCAAGAGCAAATCCGCCGAATCCGGCTCCAGTCCCAAGGAGTACAACAGCTACTCCGTGCCCAATGTGAGTACTGTACAGTTTTCATCTTGTTTAACATGAACTGCGTAGTAATTTTAATGTCTTGTCTATAATTGCCGGTTAGTGGGCGTACAATAGCCACGTGGCTGCCGCAGATTTAAAAATGTATTCCTGATTTCTTTATTTTGTGTATAACAATTCATGTCGAAAGTAATTATGAAAAAGTGTGCCGTGATACGCACAAAAGTGAGAGCATCGTATTTGTCCCCCCCCCCCCCCCCCTGGGATACTCCCATTGTATTTGTTAGTAACTTTATTTCTAATTACAGGATTCATAAGTTCATTACTCAATTAATGTGATATCGTCTCTGAGACTGATCTGCCATTTACGTACCGGTAACAGTGAAAAAGTGACAACAGATAAAACTTTTCTTATAGTCAGTGGGTTGCCGAATTTTATTTGAAGGTAAACTTAAAAAATACTTCAAATCCCACCAAACTTCTCTAATTATTGTCATCCTCTTGAAACATCCCAGTTTGTACATTAGAATAGCATATGGGGTAGTAAGAAGTAATTATTAAGTTAAAGGTTTCACAAATTGAGACTACCACACATAAATAATTGAGAATTAAAGGGTTGCGTCTTAAATTCAGAAGGTACAAAAGAACGAGCGTAAGTACAGATCTGAGGGGGGTTAACCATAAACTAGTACTTGATTTACGGTGTAAGGGAGTGGGAAAAAGGGAGGGACTGTAATAAATTATCAAGGGAAGTTAAACTATTTCTAAGAATTATTGTGGTACAAAGTAGATGTGTAGGGAAATTACCACTGGGGTGTAACACCCACCGCAGTAAGTAAACACTGACGGCGGGGATCATTAGACGCAGTTCCTCTTTATTATGAGTACATTTCTCGCTTTGCAGATGAACAGTGGACAGGTTTGTTCTCTTTTGCTGCTGAACAAACAAGCCTTGGACCATTGTCATGTGTGTTAGGCGTTCTCCTCACGTGTGACCTTCCGGGCGGGCAAGGTCAGCTGACGATTTAAAGCCGGCTTGTGTTTGTTCCGTTGTATATCTTGGAAGCTGTGTTGACTCTGGGGAGTCTATTCTGGGCGAGCAAACGTCGACGTTGCCATCTATTGGCCCCACCAGAAACGACACCCTCCATGTCTGACCGCGAGAGGGCAGCACATCCAAAAATACTCGCTACATCTCAAGACAAAGAAAGCAAACTTGTTTAGACTTAAATAAGAAACCTAAAATGTTTATGTATCAGAAACGATATACTCTTTTCTCCAAAAGTAACAATCTACTAAAAGCAATAAATGAAGCACCTTTAGAAGAACAAAAAATTGTTTTTTGGAAAGGTTGTTCTTGCAACAATGCAAGTTTTGTGAAAGGAATTTTTAAACAAGTCACGCTAGGAAAACAGATGGAATTTGACTTCGAAACAGTGGCGTAGCTAGGTCAACAAGGGCCCCGATGCAAAAAATCTATTTTTGGGCCCCTGAACTGCGCTTGGAGGCCCCCAGAGGTGCGCTTGGGCCCCCTGCGGTACGTTTGGGAGCCCCCTGAGCATAGGGGTCCCGGTGCACTGCACCGCCTAGCCCTATGGTAGCTACGCCCCTGCTTCGAAAATGCTTTTGTTAAGTTGACAGAAGCTACGAACTATAAAAAATAGCGAACGATCAGCCATTCAGGGTGCTTGTGTAGGGACTCTAAAATTGTTCACAGGAGAAGTAAAAAAATGGAGAAATTAGACAAGGTTGTAGCTTATTGCTAAGTCTTTTTCATATATGCTGCAAGTTAATACGTATTTGAAATTAACAGTTCCCACAGGCGTAAGGGTAGCGAAACGAAATTTGATAAGCAATGCAGAAGACAGTTATTATTCTCTGTACTTAAAGTAAACCATTTATGAAGTTAATATGATTTAAATCTGCATGTTGGATATAAAACTCAAATTTGTATGTTTTGAATTCAAATCAACACTGTTCTACTGATTTCGACAGTAGATGATCAGTTTGGCGAATAGCATTATCCACACTGCACTTTCTTCCTCTCCCCTGTCAAGTATGTAGTGCGGATTGTGAAATTATTAAAGTTCATGTACAAAGCCCTGACAAGTCTCATTTTAAGAGCACTAAACTATACTTTGAAATAAATACAGCATATTATCATGGGTGCCAACTTAGGTGTTTCCCACCTAAATTTAGGTGGTGTATAAGCGGTATGGGATTTATTGACGGGCTTAATAATTTCAGGTGTACTTTTAGAGTATGATTTCTTGTATTTATTTTTGAATATTTAAATAGCGGCATCAAGTATAGTACCTCGTTACTAAGAATTCAAACTTCTCTATAGCTGAATTTTTTTCTCTGATCCATAATTTTTTTGAAAAAAAAAGTCACCATAGATTTACTGTTTAATGTTTACCATAAAGTGGCTACAACCACCCAATTTCGGTCTCCATCTGCTGGGGCAATCCGGCAGGGGCCCTGCAGATTGCCACATAAGTAGGCAAATTGGGTCTTATACTCCCGATATCTGGAGATGGCAGAGCCAGACAAATAATTTACAGATTGTACCTGGAGACGGAACAAATTGAGACATGCGTAGCGCGATTCCAACGGTTGAGACAATTTCGGCTCAGTCGGCTTGGAGCAGGAAGCGAGTGAGTTTCGTGCCATTAGTCGTGTTTGTCATTAAAAATGTCTAAAGAGAAAGAGGTGCGGACGAATATTTTCGAAATTTATTAGAATATAACCCAACCGTGGGGCAAACACAACAAAAACTACATAAGTTGCAAAATGCGGATGAAGGATTTCAAGTTTTGCTCGAAATCAGTGGCGTAGCTAGGTCAACAAGGGCCCTGGTGCAAAAAATTTATTTTGGGCCCTGAGGCCAGACGGGCGACCTTATTTTTTGCTTTGTGTGCTGGTAGGGGCCCCCTGAACTGAGGATTAGGGCCCTTGAATTGTTCTTAAGGGGCCCCTGAGCAGTGGTTGGGGCCCCCCTGAGAACAGCGAGGGCCCTTAGTGAGGGGCCCCTTAGACGACTGTAGAGCTAAAAAAAAAAAAAAAAAAAAAAAAAAGCTCGCCAGTTTGCCGTGAAGGCTCGTGGGCCCTCTAAACTGTACTTAGGGGCTTCTTCAGGTATGCTTGGGGGCCCCCTGAGCGTGAGGGCCCCGGTGCACTGCACCGCCTAGCCCCATAGTAGCTACGCCCCTGCTCGAAATATACAAGGAATTTGACTGGGAAGTAGCACTTGTAGTCTTTTCTTCTTCCTTAATGTAGTGTTTTAGACATTTGTAGATAGCCCAACATGTTTCAGGAATGATTGCCCTGCTGATTGCAGATTGGGACCAAAATTGGCTCGGAAAGACGTTGCGGTAACAACCAACGTGCAACCAATGTTGCCGCTATTGTTTAGTTATTTCTGGTCGACAGACAATTTGCTAATCATGTCTAAGAATTAGGATAAAATGGAAATCAAAAGTATACAAAGAAATGTGAGAAAGATCCAAAATTAAAAGGTAGTTTCGTTTTTTTTTTTTTTTTTTTTTTTTAAATTTATATTCATTCTGAATCAGTTGAAGTCATACAATATTCAATATTTGCCGTTCTTTTCCACATGATTATCGCCGCCAGAGTTACAACGGTAACAATTCTTCGATGAAATTTATAAGAGGTATTTCATTTTAAATACCTAACCTACAAAGAAAATGTTAAGACCATACATTGGTTTGGGGGTCGGATACAGGATGGCAGTGGTTTTTTGTGTTTGCTTGAGGAATTTGATTGATTGTTGGTGCTTGGCATGGTATAATGATTATCTTTTTCATGATTGAAACCATAGGTACCATAAAATAAAATAAAAATTATTTTGATGTTGCCCTACTTGTGGTGATTTAGGTAATTATGCCAATTAGGTACTGTATTCGCATTCCATTATTTACAGTCCATGCTTTTATTTCTGACTGGATTGCACTTGATGTTACGAAAGGCTCATTGGCAACCTGCAAATATTGCCGTGCAGTTTTAAAAGCCCACTAAAAAGATTTGGCTAGTCATTCGAAAACTGAAAAACGTAATACAGCGACAGCCTTGGAAAAATCGGCAAAACAATGTAAATCCGTAGCTGAATTATATAAACCAGTCTCGTCGGAGTAAACTAAAATCGCCGAGTAAAAAAATGGTGTTTATATCGCCGAACATTGTGCTTTTCTAACAGTAGATCATTTGATTAAAGTACTACCTCAGTTCGATCCTTCATCAAACGTCCTTAAAAATGTAATAACTCTATCGCACGAAGTGTTCAATGTTAATAAAAAAAAATGTGCTCGATCCATCAGCATCCTAGTGCGGTTTTTTCCATACAAGACTAGGTAAATGGTCTCAACTTTTTATACAATAATACGTCATTAATCATTATAAATCATCGCTTACTTTCGATGTTTAACGATGCATCGATATACTTCATTTGATACATCGAAAGAACGCACGCGTTTTTTCGACGCGATAGGATTAGTTTTAAAGCAAAACAGAAATAGGAAAATGTTCCGCTATACGCATGGTCACCATTTTTTCTTTTAACTTGATGTCTTCGTAACGTTAATCAAATAAAAACTCCATAATGTTGAACACCTTGCATTAACTAGTGGTATATAGTCAGACATGTTGTTGCGTCCTGTTGTGCAACAGAGCTGGAAAGACTCCAAAACTGAAACTAGTGGGTATCGATTTTGACAATTCGGGAACTCGGGATAGGAAAAGTTCAGGAGAAATAAATTGAAGTACACAAGAGGTTATGAGAAACACACTTGTGACTCACGAAGCCGACAATATCCCTAAGGAAATATCCAGAAATTACGAGAAATACCTATTCCTCATCAGAATCGTCAGATTCTGGAAACATCATAATCGCCGGTTCCTCTGGAAACTCTCCGGTTGCCAGGCTATACTGGTACCACAAGGCTAACAGTATGAGAAATCTGTAATGAACATACAACCCCTCGGGAGTGACTAACTCAGGCCCCTCTACCTGTTGGTCCGTCATCTACAAAGAACCATAGACTTGAAGACCCTATCAGTCAACAACGGCGACTACGGTAACAGTTGTACACGTTGTCTTCTCCGCTGTGTTGATTACTGGGTGGCTCACTCGCCGACTCTCGGAGACCGAAGACTTCCCCTCCGCTGCGGCGAGCTCTTTTTTATAGCTGCCCGTGACGCGCTCCGCTGCCCTACTCGACCTTCTGGAAGCTTACGCTCGGATTTCGTCACCCACGCGCCACGCAGCCCTCTGTCTAATGCAACCCTAGCCTCACACGCGTTCACTGTTGGCTTCCCTTTACTACCTATTGCACCATCTTAACACTTGGGCATTAGGCGTTACTTTTAACACTTCGTAACACCTTCCCCCCATATTTGAGAATTTTGCAATCTCCCTGAGAATGCAAAATTCTCACACTACCTGTCGGCTGTGTGAGTCTCCTTTTTATTACTTTCTTTTCACAAATTACAATAGTTCACATTTTATTTCATTACTTATCTTTTAACTTGTCTTTTATTATTTACCACTATTTCCTTTACTTATAATATCCTGAAAGAGAGAATTTCAATTACATTACACCATTTTCTTTATAACAAGTATATTTTTTTTTTTTTTTTTTTTTTAGTCTTAAGAATCTTCTTCTACATTGCCTTGTTTTTCTTAATTTGAGAATTTTTCTCTCAGTTTACTACTTCTTATTTCTTACAATATCTTTTCCTTCTAATACTTTTCTTTAGTACTACACTCTCTTATAAAGTGAAGCCTATTTTAAAAATACATTATTCTTATAGTTTTACAAATTCTTTTCATGTAACAGAATACAATCTTTCTTACATTACAATCTTATATTTTTTTACAAACATAATCACTGTGACCATATCAGTTCATCTTAGCGCTTATCCGCTTTATAGTAAAACATTACTGGTGCACTTGGTTCATACTTAACACTCTTCTCCAGTGTTAGTATTCGCTCACTAAGCACCGCACCTTCTGCTTCAGTCACATACCTATTTCTTACAGGACCAAAAGTAATTTGTTCACTTTCATCACTGTTCATTCCAGCAGGATGATACCCAACTATACCAGTGTCAGGGTATCGGTTTACAATTTTATTCTTTACACATATTCTGGGGCAGCAGTCATCACCCATTGTTTTACGGAAGAATTTAAAACAATCCTTACAACACTTACAATATCTGCATATACAACATACTATTATTATCATAACTATTCCTGCTCCAAAATAACTCCATATGGGTATCGAATCTAATGAAAACATATTGAACACAGTCCTTTGCTGGTACGCTATTGCGTCCTCTAGCTCATCTAACTTATGCCCCGCGGCTTTAAGGTCGTCTAACTGACGGACCACTGGTTCGATTGGCAAATAAAGAGGAATTTCGGTTATATTTTTCTTTTTCTTGTCTATTAGACAGCAATCTACCTCCATATTTAAGTTTGGGACTATATCATTAATCAGTGCCATCGATCTAATGATATGTTCGGATTGAATTAGTACTTGTGCACCGTAACCCTTGCATTTACTCAGAAACTTAAGTTTCCCTGTACCATTAATTACTACATCTGTGGGCTTACTGTCATTACATAATACTGTGAGCCCTTCTCCCTTTGGTGCTACAAATAACCATTCATTTCCTCTAATCTGTGTCCATTCAATACAATAAGCTTTTGGATGCAGTCATCGGGGATTTTAGTTACAGGTTGAAGCATTCTAGCTTCACAAACCTCGTGATTATAAGTCGAAAGCAGCACAAAGGTTTGTTTACACACACTATGAATAGCCTCCAGCTTTTTACACTCCAATTGATCACCATTTATTTTAACATATCGCCTTTTGGTGTCATCCATTAACAAAAATTCTTTTTCCGGAGCTATGTATGTAAACAATCGTTTTTGGTGGCTTACCTCAACTGGTAGAGGCCATAATTTATAAATATTATAAGTTTCACTGTCCACTAGTGGAATATTCAGCACATAACTTAGAATGTTTCCCGAAATAAAGACATCTAGGTCGACCACCTTCAGTAACTGATACCCTCCGGCTTCAGTCAGTTTTATTGGCAATCTTTTGTCTTTAATTTCATCTTTTATTAACTCTAAATATTTGACCACTTGTTCTGGACTAACTAAATGAGGTTGAAGAATGCCTTTTTGTGCATTTACTATGGCAGTAATAATTAAATCATATTCCTTCTCTAATTCACTGAAGATTGTTGTCAACTGTATTAACTGTTCATTCAACGTTATCCATATACCGAGTCTATTTATTCTCTTATCTGTACTAGTTTCATATTGATGTATGTGTTCATTTAGTTTAAGTATTCCGGATGTAATTACCCGTTCATTTCTCTCTATTGAATCGACAGTATGATTGAAACTAGTCAACGTTGCCCTTACAATAGTGACTTGTTCTTTTGACAACTTCAATAATTCTTTCTGTTCCTGCTCTAATAGATTTATTTTTGATTTGAAATATGATGCATCATCTTCATCTAACGTCCCAAACAAGACTTTACTTATTTCTCCAACAAAATTTAGGATTCCTCTCTTTCGTCTACTCTGCTCATGTTTAGCTAGCTGCCCAATTAGGCGTTGAGAGGTTTCTATCCTACTTATATAATAATCTACCGCCCGCTTCATAGTTTTACATTCTGCAACACTTGTGTTTATTTCTTTAAGCCTTTGCTGACAATAGTCTACTGCTTTCAACGCTGCATCCTGCGTAGCTTCAAACTTATGTTTTAAGTCATCTAAATTAAAATAACTCACTACTTTCCAAGTGACCGTATACAAACTCACTGTTCCCTTATGATCGTAGTACAGACCTGGTGATGACCGAAACTTTGTTATTTCTAAATCCTGCTGTTCCATTGCCGATGTACCACCTATCATCAAGACGATCACTGCTATCATCCACACTGTTGCCATCTTTCCTGTAATTCAGAGGAATTCTTTTAGCCTATTTGCATGTACTTTTGTAAATTTATTTCTCTTTAATTCTATCACAACGTTTGGTCCCTTAGTTTCCACTACCGTATAAGGGCCTCTCCATTGACTGTCCAACTTCTTTGAACGACCCCTTCGTACACTCTCATCATGCAATAATACTTTATCCCCTGGCTTAAAGACTACCGGTTTTTGCGTTCTGTCATAGTTTTCTTTACTTTTCTCTTTTGCTTGTGCTGTCGCTTCTCGCGTACACTGATGCATAGCCCGTAACCTTTCCTTTAGTTCAATTACATAGTCATCATAGTTATATACTACTTCCTCCGGTTTCTTTTGTAATATTCCCGGTAAATTACATATTCGACCAAAGAATAATTCATGCGGCGTATATCCTGTGGCACTATGCGGTGTTGTATTGAAAACAAATACTGCATACGGGATCCAGGTATCCCAATTGGTTTGCTCCCTGTTTACGTAATGACGAAGCATTTCCGTTAGTGTACGGTGCGTTCGTTCCAAAGCCCCATTACTTTGTGGGTGATAACTAGTGGTATGGATTTTCTCTATTCGTAATAATTTGCATACTCTCTTCATAGTATCACTCATGAAGTTACTTCCAAGGTCACTTAACAAAACGGTGGGAATTCCAAATCTTAGGATTATTCGCTCGACCAATACTCTTGCTACCGTATTGGCATCCTGTTGCTCTATAGGCTCCACTACTAAGAACTTCGTTAAGGCGTCTTGGAATGTGAGCAAATATTTATTCCCGTTTTCGGTTTGCGGCATTGGACCTACAATATCAATATCACAACGCTCAAACACGTGTTCCGGAGTTTTCGTTATCTCCATTGGCATCTTCGTTTTATTTTGGGTAATTTTATTCTTTTGACAGCTTTCGCAATGACGAATGTACTGCTCAATGTCGGCTTTCATTCCTTCCCAAGTACAATATTTCTTAATTCTCGCGTAGGTCCTACCTATGCCCTGATGACAACCTATCGGCGATTCGTGATACTGCTTTAGGATCTTCATCTTCTCTTCCTGTGTAAGTCCTACCTCTTCTTCCTTATTAGCTGATATGCTCTCGGCTGTCTCTACATTATCATTTTCCTCCGCCTCCTCTACGGTTCTTATTCGCGAAAGAGCATCTGCTACTTGATTTCTCTTTCCGCTCTTGTACACGATTTCGTAATCGTACTCTTCCAGCTTTAAGCGGAACTTCATTAGTCTAGACGACGGATCCGTAATGCTGTTTACCCACATTAACGGTTTATGGTCAGTGCATACCGTAAATTTCCTACCAAATAGATATGGTCTAAACTGCTTTACGGCCCAACAAATGGCCAACATTTCCCGCTCTATCGTACTATAATTCTTCTCTGCCTTATTCAAGGTTCTAGACACGTACGCTACAGGCAAATCCTTGCCAATTTCGCCTTGACTTAACACGGCGCCAATTGCGTCTTGACTTGCGTCTGAGGTTACAATAAATCGTTTTGTGAAGTCAGGATACTGTAGTACGGGAGGATTCAACAATTTTTCCTTCAATTGTTGAAACGCCTCTTCCTGCTTTGTTCCCCCACGTATATGCGACTCCTTTCTTTAACAGCTCATACAATGGCTTAGCAATTTTACTGTAATTGCTTATGAATCGCCTATAGTACCCACTTAAGCCCAAGAATGCCTTCAACTGGGTAGTATTAGTTGGTTGGGGGTATCGTTCTACGGCTTCTACCTTTTTCTGATCAGGTTTCAACCCCTCCTCCGTAAGTACATGTCCCAAAAATGTAACTTCCTTGCGCAAAAACTCACACTTGTCTACTTGTAGTTTGAGATTATATTTTCGCAGTCTTTCAAAGACATCCTCTAGTCTAGCATTATGCTCCTCAAGCGTTGGCCCAAAAATTATGACGTCATCTAAGTAAATGAATACTTTCTCACCCTGTAATCCTGTCAATACAGAATTCATCAATTTTTGGAAGGTATTCGGTGCCGTCTTTAATCCCATTGGCATTCTTTTGAATTCATAATGTCCATAGGGAGTACTAAAAGCAGTCTTTTCCTGATCTTTTTCATCTATCAGCACCTGATAATACCCCTTAGCTAGGTCGAGGGTTGTGAAATACTTCGCTTTACCTAGTCCGTCTAGTATTTCATCGATCCTTGGTAACGGAAATACATTATTTACCGTCAGATCATTTAATCGCCTATAATCGATTACTACGCGCCACTTTTGCTTGCCACTTGCATCCATTTTCTTTGGGATAATTAATACAGGCGAATTCCACGCACTATCACTTGGTATTACAATATCATCTTCTAATAATTTTTCTATTTCGGCTTGCAAAATTTCCTTCTGCGCCTCTGGTATCCGGTAGGGCCTCAACCGAACTATTTTTCCTTCCGCCTCGGGAAGAAGTTTGATTTCATGCTTAACAGCCTCAGTATAACCCAAGTGATCTCCTGGTAAATGAAATACATCGTTATACGCTGCGCATATACCTAATAAAGCCTCTTTTTCCTCTTTGTTTAAATGTTCTACGCGGAGATTTTCTTTCAATCTGCTTAATCGCGACTTTACCTCTGGTCGCTCTTTTCTAATCCGTCTTACATATGCTTTTTCAAATTCGGGCACTTCTTCAGCTGTTATAAGGGGATTCTTTATTTTAACTTTCTTTTCTGTAGTATTAAGCATACTTGTAATACACATTCCATTTCTTACTGATACTAACGCTTCGGGCACATATATTCCTGGTTGTATCTCCTGCTTTGGAATGATCGCTTCTGATGCATTCCTTAAGGTAATCCTTACCTTTACAATCTTTTCTTCGCGCGGGCCTACTGTTACCTCATAGTGTTGAGCACCCCTGGCTCCTCCACTAAGGTTACCACCACGTTGCACCACTTCTGCATACGTGGGCTTCCCTCGGCCTCTCGCAACCATATTTGGTTTGCTTGCCGTTAATTGCGCAACTCCCGTTGCCAACGAATCGATGCCTCTCGCTTTCGATTCAACATACCGCCTTTCTACGGGGCTTACCGTCTTCGAGGCAGACTCGGCTGCTCTCGGAATCCTTCCGTCACGTCTCACAATTCCGTTAGTGGACGGACAATCTCGCTTTTTCACGGGGCCTACCGTCTTCGAGTCACCCAGTGCCCTCGGAATCCTTTCGTCACGTCTCACAATTCCTTTAGTGGACGGACAATCTCGCCTTTTCACGGGGCCTACCGTCTTCGAGTCACCCAGTGCCCTCGGAATCCTTTCGTCACGTCTCACAATTCCTTTAGTGGACGGACAATCTCGCCTTTTCACGGGGCATACCGTCTTCGAGTCACCCTGTGCCCTCCGAATCCTTCCGTCACGTCTCACAATTCCTTTAGTGGACGGACAAACACCATTTCGCGTCGTAATCCCTACGACATTTCTCGAGGCAGCGCCTACTGTCCTCGGGAAATTCCCGTTCCATCCCGCAGGTCCGTTAGCGGGCGGACACATACCACGCATCGCATTCTCTGCGATACGCTTCTTCCCATCCCGTCTCGCAGGTCCGTTAGCAAGCGGGCATACTTCACCTGATGTCGCAATTCCTACGACACCCTTCTTACCGCTTCGCTTCACAAGTCCGTTAGTGAACGAGCGTCTTTCATCCGATGTCGCAATCCCTGCAACACCTTGCCTAACGCCACGCCTCACAGTTTCGTTAGTGAGCGTGCGTCTTTCATCCGATGTCGCAATCCCTGCAACACCTACTTTCTTAACACAACGCGTCTCACGTTGCGTCATACACGGCCCTTCTTGCGCGGTATACAATCTAATTCGCCTCCCGCGAATATTCATAACTCTTTTTCCGTAATCTATTACGGCCTTATTTTTCGTTAGAAAATCTCTTCCTAACAAACCCTCGAAAGGCAAATCTATGTTTGCCCCAATTATATGAAACTTCTGTTTCAATATCAAACCCTCCGCGGCTTTCAATTCCAGGACTACCGAAGCTTCAGTTTGTACTATATTATTACTTATCCCCTTAATTCTAATTTTTTCTCTATCATTACTTTTTACTGCCCAGTTTATACAATCTCTTTTTACCAAGCTTATCTGTGCCCCACTGTCGGCCAGGAATCTCATCGGATTACGCCTTGCTTTTTCACATTGCATAGTCACATATACATTTTTATCTGTGCAGTCTACCTTATACACTTTGTGTGATATGGCGCAATGTGACCGCTCCATTACGCCACCTAACAGTTTACCGATTTTCGATCTTTTTCCTTTCCCGACCATGCATTTTCTCGGCAATCCCGTGCATAATGCCCTTTTCTATTACACTTATAGCATGTAATTTCACTTGCATACGGTACCTTTTTCTTAAAGGGTGCTGTTTGAGCAGCTTGCCTAGCGCTACTTCTCGTTTCCCGCCGCGTTTCCATCATTCTGACGGCGTTTTCCTTCTCCATCTTGTCTAACTTAGCAAGCACTGCATTTATCGCCTTTTTGTCCAGCTCATCCTCTTTATTAATTATTCTTACACGCCTTTGCGCCCGACAATCCTTGACTGTATGCCCAGACTTTTTGCAATTGAAACAGAATGGGGGGTTTTTTCCTTCTACCTTTGGATTCCTGAAGGAATACCTCGATACCGGATTTTCTTTTGCTGAAGCTATCGCACTTTCTTCTGTGGCTGCGATTTCCACGGCTTCAGAAAGTGTAATAGTTTCTCCCCTGGCCCGCACTATAGTTTTTATCCTGTCATCATACAACCCTTGAATAAATACGGCCCTTCCTAGCTTTAAAACTAGAGCTATGCTTCCCATCAGCTCCTCTTCCGTCATTACATTTTTTATTGCTTCTCTGAACTGATGTTGGAGAGCATCTATACGCGAACCGCATTGCGCAATACTCTCCCACGACTCTTGTCTGCTAGCAAACATTTTACATGCATAAAAATCAAGAGTCCTCTTACTGCCATAATTTTCTAACAAGATTGCACGAACTGCCGGCCAGGTGGTAGTCAGATCTCGGACAAGAAGTTTACTCCTAGGTGCCCCTACAATTTTAGCCTTCACAAACTTTAATAAAATTTCTTTTTGTTCCGGCACAATTAATTCGAATGCTGAATCTACATTATCCAACCACTCATTTAATCTCGTCTTTTCTCCATCAAAAGAATCTGGGATCAATTTTATCACTTCATTCAAACTAATGTACTGCCTGTGGGTTGACGACTGCGCGCCCTGACTGCCTGACACTGCTTCGTTAGGCATGCTTACAATTTTGTTTTCTCACCTGCTGAAATCAACGTGCTGTGTAGCGATGAGATGTGGCGTTGCTCCCGACGTGACGTCGTTGGCGTGTTGACGCGCGCTGTCCGCTCGGCTGCGAAGTTCTGATGTGCTGGTATCGATCGGCTGCCGTCTGCTGGCGATGGCTGCTACCTGTTGCTCCCCGCCGGTATTGATCCGCTGTTGGCGACGGCTGCTCAGCTGTTACTCGGCGGCGTTGGTATCGATCGGCGTCTCGCGTAGTGTCGCGTGTCGCGCCCCGGCTGTTCCTCGCAGACGACCAATGGATCCTCTTCTTTTCTTCCAATGTCGCCTCGTTGCGCAATCTTGCTAGTCGGCTTCGTGCTCAAAGCCGTCAGTCTTTTCCTGACTTCGGGCTGAATACTTTCGAAAACCCTACTCCTATTCCTCGAATTGCGGCCTGTAATCACTGCAACGTACTGACCTTTGGGCAACCTTGGCCAAAATTCTGTCAGTCGTCTCACTGGTTTTGTGGCTTTTCCGGCCAAACACTCGTAGCTTTCCCAGGCCTAACCCCACATCTGACACCAAGAAAATAAAGTCTCTGTTGCGTCCTGTTGTGCAACAGAGCTGGAAAGACTCCAAAACTGAAACTAGTGGGTATCGATTTTGACAATTCGGGAACTCGGGATAGGAAAAGTTCAGGAGAAATAAATTGAAGTACACAAGAGGTTATGAGAAACACACTTGTGACTCACGAAGCCGACAATATCCCTAAGGAAATATCCAGAAATTACGAGAAATACCTATTCCTCATCAGAATCGTCAGATTCTGGAAACATCATAATCGCCGGTTCCTCTGGAAACTCTCCGGTTGCCAGGCTATACTGGTACCACAAGGCTAACAGTATGAGAAATCTGTAATGAACATACAACCCCTCGGGAGTGACTAACTCAGGCCCCTCTACCTGTTGGTCCGTCATCTACAAAGAACCATAGACTTGAAGACCCTATCAGTCAACAACGGCGACTACGGTAACAGTTGTACACGTTGTCTTCTCCGCTGTGTTGATTACTGGGTGGCTCACTCGCCGACTCTCGGAGACCTCCGGAGAAGACTTCCCCTCCCGCTGCGGCGAGCTCTTTTTTATAGCTGCCCGTGACGCGCTCCGCTGCCCTACTCGACCTTCTGGAAGCTTACGCTCGGATTTCGTCACCCACGCGCCACGCAGCCCTCTGTCTGATGCAACCCTAGCCTCACACGCGTTCACTGTTGGCTTCCCTTTACTACCTATTGCACCATCTTAACACTTGGGCATTAGGCGTTACTTTTAACACTTCGTAACAATGTAGATACGCAGGTTTTTGGGTGTCACAGCCCATTTTGGTCTAGACAAGCTGTTCGAATCAACTTGACGAAGACCGTACATTGGAATATACAGCAAACGTGCTCCTTAAAACCCGCAACGATTGAAGATTTGACAGGGACAGACACTGCAGTCATTACTGATAACGCCCCTGAATATGGTAAAAGCTGTGGAATTACCATTTAGAAATAAGAAGCACATCTATAGTTTCGCTTACACAATTTTGCTGTTCAAAATATTATCAAAATTCCTGAATTAGAAAATATAATGTAAAAAACAAAGGCCATTGTTACCATCTCTGAAAAAATAAAATAAAAGGTGTGTGGATAGCGATGATTTTACAAAATCAGTGAGCGCTGAAACAAAATTAATGCGAGACGTGACAACACATTGGAATAGCACATAGTATATGATTCAAAGATTTTTGGACCTTTAAAATGCTGTATGTGATATATTGATTTGCCATAAAATGGCACCTCCAATGTTGACTGGTTTGGAATTAAATATAGCGTCATCTGTTCTTAATACACAACGCTCACTTGAAGAAGAAACTAAAGAAAGATCAGGGGATAAATCATGGGCGTATCCAGCGAGGGGCCGGGGGGGGGGGACGGCTACTTCCCCCCCCCTCCCCCAGAAGAAAAATCGAGTCGCCTTCAGTACGCTTCAACGAATGAAGAACTGGCTCAGGGGCACTATGGGAGAGGAAAGATTGACTGGATTATGCCTGATGAGTGTGAATCGAAATTTCGTGAAAGTACACCATGAGATATTGACAAATAAAGTTACTGAAACATTTTCTGAGAATCCGAGACGATTACTGTGTACGTAAAAAACTATAAGTGAGTTACGATCTTAATTAATTACGTAGTAGGTCCTTGGATTAAGTGGTTGGATTACTATGTTAATCAATAATAAAAATTAGTTTCTTCAATAGGTTTGTAATAAATCGTCATGTTTCAGTCTCCCACCCCACTTCCTCGAAAAAATACGAGTTTCCCCCTCCCTAGTTCTGATCCTGTATACGCCTTTGGGATAAATATTGTACCAGCAGTAAATCCCTTTAGTGCACTGCATGCTTCCAAAACTCAAAGCAGTTGTGACTAGTGAACCCTTAGTGATGGAAGTGCATAAACTCATCCTGAAAGAAATCAACAAACGGTTGGGTGCTATCGAACAAGTTTCGTCTTTAGCTATCGCAACCTTACTGCACCCACGATTAAAAAAACCACATTTTGAACACCTGATGACTGTGCAAATGCTGTTCAAAAAGTAAAAGACGTGATGAGGGAGCTGCAGTAAAAGCGAACAGAATCTAATTGAGATAATTCGGACAAAACATTGACAGATTTCATTCTTTGGGACGATGAGCACAAACTAGTTCAACGAAACTGGAAATCGATCAGGACCGAAGAAAGTGTTTCTGATGAGCTGTATGTCTACTTGAGGACCGCATTTGGCCGGCTTAATGAAAATCCGTGAGAAGTTTCCAAAATTGTACAAAATAGCTTGCAGCAGGTTAAACCGATTTTAGAATCATTTTACTCATGGTCACGGTTGAGACAGCCAGCCAATCGCCATAACATAAATCTTGTCGGGAACCCACTAACTATTAACTGGCGACCATCTAGCGGTTCGCGTACCCCACTTTGAGAAACACAGCTCTAGAACAAGTATAATTTACGTCGATCATGGATAAATCTCGATCTATTTGGAACAATTAACAGTAATAAATTACTTACCATGTACTGTATTTGTACAACAAGAATCGACGGAAAGTTTATATTTGCAATTATTTTGCTACATATTAATAATTAGCAACTGTTTTTGGGATTTTATTTATTTCTGAAGGGTTTCGCGTCGAAGAGAGACGAAATGTGACGGAAATAATTTGATGGAGAGTGCATTGTAGGTGGTGTTTGTTGCAGGAGAGCGTGCGGTCTCGGGTGGCTATGGACTTCACGGGCTCTGTGGGACGGATCGTGGAGGACCCGCAGGAGGCTAGGGCCATCGCCGCCGCCGAGGGCTACTCGTGGAAGAGGCGGTGGAGGCCGCGCGCCCCCGCCGCCCCCCAGCCCCCCGGCCTGGCGGCGGGAGTGCACGTGACACAGCCGTGGTTCCACGCGGGCATGACGCGGGAACAGGCCGCAGAGCTCGTCCACAGGCACGGCTCTGTCGACGGGTCAGTCTCAGCCACTTCCTTACTCAATGACGCAAGTCATCAGTGCAGTTACAGACATTCTGAGTTGTTTTAATGTACTTGTAAACACGGAACATAGTTCGATATTACAGTGAAAAATTGTTGGCATTACAAATTTTCGCTTTAGGATGAAAGGAGAGTTCATTGATCAGTTTCTGGTCTTATGTTTTAATATCTCTCTTTCTCTTAACATGCCCTACCATTGTAGCTTTCATTTTTGTGTCTTGTGTTTTAGTGATTCCATTTTTACTCCTACTGCATACACCTTAGTTTTTTCAGTCATTCTTTTGAAACATGCATTGAGAGCAACACAGAGTAGGCCCTGTAGATAATTACTTTACACTTTTGTGCCATTTCCGTGCCTTGAGGGCCTATAAGCCTGTAACTGTTTAAAAAATCCATCCACATATCTTTCATTTTATTTCAGTATTGCTTCCTCCATTCTTCAATTGAGTATTTCAAATGGTGAACTCTTGTCAGCTGTTCTCCTGATAACGTTACATCTGTATCTGATCTGCTCGCCACCCCTGACATCGTAGTTTTTGGAAACCTTTTTTTTTTTTTTGCTCTACTGATCTTTTAAGGTCGGCATGGCTTAAAGCCTACCTTTACCTGACTCCTCAAGTCCTCCTCCCCACCCCCCTCTCAATCTAAAAATCCACTCAAGGCCCCCCCCCCCAAAAAAAATCAAAATTCGCCCAAGCCCCTCCCAAACCAAAATCCTGGATCTGCCACTGTACTTAACCTCACCATTGATTTTCACATGATGCTTCCCATCCTCTGTTCTGTCTTAATGTGCCTTTTCTCCATGCATACTTGTAATAGCCATCTTGTAGCTCTTTTTTTTATGGTGAATATGATATCAGTAATTGATATTGCCATTCTCTAAGACTGTAGAAGAAAGTGAAACATATCTTTCCCATGAGCTTTAAGAAGTAACTGACAACGATTCTTATTCTTTCTTGTGTTTGTAGATTCAAATTTTGATAAACTACAGTAACTTTTGTAGTTTACTTAACTGATGAATTCTCTCATTTCGGTATCTTAACACTTATCTTGTTGTGAAAACTGTGAACTACAACTTGACAGTAGATTTATGTTTAAACTGCCTTTACACTGTCACTATCTAAACATTGTGAGTCCAAATTTACTGGTTTTATATATTTATACTAGAAATTATTTTGCACTACCTTTCTGCAGTCCATTACTTTTGCTATCTCCTGGTGTTGCAGAGTATTCTTAGTGCGGGAAAGCCGAAGCTCGCCTGGTTGCTTCGTACTCACCTACAAGTGTGGTGGCAAAGTCATACATACCCAGATTCAACCGGTGAGTACAAAGATATTATGCAGTGTAAGGGGGTAAGAAATACATTTGATGGAAAACGTGCCATAACAATCTTCTTATTTGCAAGTTTAAACCTCTCATTATACAACAAACTTCTTGTATGATCGCTACATATATTGATCTATTGGATGCTCTGTGTATGAGTGTTGTGACATTCCTGTTACTTCTTCAGTGTAAAAGTTAGTTTTCTGAATGCCAGATATAGTCAGAACAAAAGCACTTGCTGTATTGGTTTAGAATTTTGTTTTTAAAAATAAAAGATTTGTTTTAAAATAATGAAAAGAAATTCTAAATATGAATACTACTGGGAAATTAAAAAAAAATAATTTAAAAAGAGGTCAAAGGACAATGGAAATTATTCAAATAATGAAAATTCAGATTACATAAACAAATACCAATAGACACATCTAGGAATTGCCATCACAGTTAATTGAAGAAGCTGATTACACTAAGAGCGAAATAATACAGAAGTAATAAAAGTTTCATTCCAAAAATTTAAGAATTTATCAGAAAATGCTGTATTAAGTGAGTTACTTTATATTTTCCTATAGAACTAGAGACAACTGTTGGAATAAATATAAACTTCCATGAAGCAATATTTTTGGATAACTCAAAACCAGAGACCATTACTTTATATTCAAGTATGGCACATTTTGAAGATTAGCTGCAGAACATAAACAATAAGTTGCAAAAATCTTTCAGTGATTCATTTCAACTTTAGCAATTGGTAATGAGTTAGTGGAAGTTTAATTTTGTTCAGAGGAAAACTGCCTTTTAAGAAATGCAGATGTAGCATAAAATCACTTAATCTTTCTGATTGCAAAGAAGGATATGTGCAAGATGTAATTGCTTATGTCGGACCACATACTAACAAGAAAGGTGACATCAAAGTCGTCTGAAGATTGGGAGTAATAGTGTTACCAAATTAGGCTTTGTTCAGTTGCATAATGTAGTGAAAGATTTAAATAACGACAGGATATTGCTCCAAATCCTTACCATAATCTTATTGTATTCTGTTGGTTCTTATCATAATGTTATTTTAGAAGCTGATGCTGCAAATTAACTATGAAACTAGAAATGCACATAATTGCCAATATAGCAGTGTTAAATTGTTTACTAGCTTAATACTAAACTATCTTTCCCATACTGGTCTTTGTGAATGTGAGGAAAGGTTATGATCTTTAAAAACATCAATAATCATTTTAATGCTAAAAAGACTTAAAAATTAATGTAGATCATGTGTGAGAATACTATGAATGAAGTAAGTTGATTCTAAGATGATATTATCTGTAAAACATCATCATATATATTATTTCTGTAAGGTATTTTTTTTGTCATAAACCTTTATCTCCCTTCATACTTAACTGAAATCAATGAATGAGGTTTCATTTTAAAGCTATGGTCTCCACTTTGGTCACATCATATTTCAAGAAAGGAATTTGTCAGAATTCGGCCCTTAAAGGGCAAAAATGTCAATATTTCTAACATGAATTTTTTGTGTCTCGAGACATTTATTTCCCTGGATACCTAACCAAAATCGATAAATGAAGTAGGATTATGAGTCTCCACTTCACTAAAATCATATATTAAGAATTTTTTTGGAATTCAACCCTTAAAAGGAAAAAAGTTTCAATGGTTCTTCAATGAATTTTTGTGTCACAAACCATTTATCTCCATTAATTTCTAACCGAAATAGATTAATGAGGTATCATTCTAAAGATTAAGGTTTTTGCTGTGAATGAATATTTTCTGAATTGAAACCCTAAAGGGCAATAATATCAGTATTTCTAATTTTTTTTTTTTTTTTTTTTTTTTTTTTTTTTTTTTTTTTTTTTTTTTTTGTGTGTGTGTGTGTCTCGAGTCTTTATCTTGAGAATTAAACAAAATAGATGAACAAGGTAAAGTCTGAGGTCTTCATGAGGTCTACGGTTTCAATACGCCATATTTTATGAAAGGAATTTTACAAAATTCAACCCTTAAAGGGCAAAAGTATTAATAATTCTACAACGCATTTTTCTGTCTTGAGCCATTTATCTCACTTGATACATAACCGAAATTGATAAATGAGGTATTACCTTAAAGATTAAAGTATCCGCATGGTTACATCGTATTTTAAGAAAGAACTTTCTCCAAATTCAATCCTTGAGGGGAAAAAATATCATCATTTCTTAATCTTTTTTTTCTCCCCGCCCCCCCCCCCCCCCTCGCTTGATGCCTAACTGAAATCGATGAATGAGGTATCATTTTAAAGACCATGGTATCTTCTTTTGTCACACGATATTTCATAAAAGAAATTTTTGGGAATTCGACCCTTAAAGGGCAAAAGTAGCAAAATTATTTCTACAAGTTTTTTTTCCCCTTAAAAAAAATATTATGAGCCATTTATTTCTTTTAATACATAACCAAAATTGATAAATGACATATATTTTTTTAAAAATATTTAATGTCTCCAATTAGGTAAAATCATAAATTAATAAAGAATTTTTCGAAATTTAATGCTTAAAGAGGTCACGCATATGAGACAGTTCAGAGCTAAGTTCCTAGATTGCATCAATAGATATCACAGAGATGTCATTAAATATATATATATATATATATATATATATACACACACACACACACAATTAGTAGGTTTTCTGATATTTTTTTTCTGTTACGGAAACATTTTTGTTTTGCTATACAGTTCCAATGTAAAAATTTTACTAGCACAACAACACATATCACAGAGATGTTGAAATGCTGTGTGCATTTTGCCCTGGTTGGTTGTATTCTGTTAAGGTCAGTGACAGTTTGTCTTACATACAGTGTGTTTTAAATTTTCCTAAATGTTTTGTGATATGTTGTAAGTATTTTGATGCGTACCTATTACACTAAACAAATAAATATTTGCTACATAACAAGCATTCAACCTCATTATTCATATTTTATTCGCGAAATTTTTGCACGGGTCGTCTAGTTGTTTCTTAAAAATGTAACTTGTTTTAACTGCTTTCTGTATCTGGAAAAAAAGAATTACAAAAATGAGGTTCTTAGAGGGAAACTAAATTCATATTCACAGTTTAGAGCAGTGTTTCCCAACGTGGGGCCCACGCCCCACAGGGGGGCAATTTGGTTTTTTTAGGGGGGCAATTTAGAAATTGACTTGATGCGACTTTACCGCTTTCTCTTTGGGTTATTTAAACGCAATGCCAGATATGGTTACAAAATATAGCAAAAAAACAAATTCTTAAAAGGATCACACTAAATTGCCATAATAAATGTTTATTATAAATCTTTTGAATATGAATTTTAGTATTTCATTATATGTTTTTTAATTTTACTTACTGTGTTTTATGATAATATTAAAGTGTTTTCTTTAAAAAAACCATCCTATATCAGTTTGTTTAATAACAAATAATTTTTTTATTAAAAATTATGTATGGGGGGCAAAAAAATGTTGAAAGTGGGACATGACCCAAAAAAGGTTGGGAAACACTGGTTTAGAAGTAAACATTGAATGGTCGTTATTGGACAGGTGTCAACTGGGTAGGAAATAAGATTAATGACACAAGGCAACAGACATTTGCAAATACCTTATTATTGGATTATTATTGTTGGATATCTTGTGAATTGTCAACTAACTGAACGAATAAGTGATCACATGCATTAGTGATGTATATTAGGAAATTCAGTAAAACAGTGGCCAAAGTTGAAGTGGGAAATAGGTATAATTATAAAAAGGGCATAGACTTTTGAAGAATTGAAGAGAGTTTTTAGGAAAAGGTTCAGCAAATGGAAGGATGGCACAAGTACATTGGAGGCAAAGTGGGAAGAGTTTAAGGAAACAATAAAAAAGGACGAGGAAATGTTTATTCCAAAACAGAAAATAAAGAGAAGTTTAGAACCTACATACTACAGTAGGGAGGTGAGAAGGTTAAAGAGGTACATAGCAGAGTTAAGAGAATATTTAAGACAACTAAACTAGCAATTAAGAAGAGAGACACTAAGGATGGGTTTAGGAAGAATATTATTGGTGCACGGGGACCACTCACTGATGTAACTAGAAATTTCTATTGCTGTATTAGAAAACTGAGGGGAAGAGAAGGTATTTAGACAACTGTAGATAAGAATGGAGTTGAAGTCACTGAGGATTTTAAAATCACACAGATATTGAATGGTTTAATGAGACCATTAGGAACTCTCATCCTGTAATGGGAGGGAATAAATCAGAGGAGAGTCTCCCTATAAGTATAAATGAGGAAGCTACAAAATTCGAAATAAATTCTCAGGAAATTATGAAGGAATTCAGAAAGCTTAAAAAATGCAAAGGGGCTGGTGCAGATAACATCACTACAGATGTATTAAAGATTGTGGGATATGATATTGTACCTTACCTTGAAATTTTATTCAAAATGAGTTCTGAGTCTTGCTGCCTACCAGATTGGAAAAGAGCAATAGTATTACCAGTTCATAAAGGAAGAGTGAAAATTACAGGCTGATTAGTTTGACATTAGTAATAGGCAAAATGACGGAGAGATTGATATTCAACTATATCAGAAATGTCTTTGAGGAAAGAAATTGGTTTGCAGACCGACAACATGGCTGTAGGCAAGGATATTCATGTGAATCTCAGATGGTGGGCTAAATGCAAGATATTTCAGATGAATTGGACAAGAGAGGTCAAGTTGATAGTGTAGCACTAGATCTTTCTAAGGCATATGACAGAGTGAGCCATAAAATGGCTTTAATAAACTGAAAACTATTGGATTGGATGAAAAAGTTACTTCCTGGCCAGAGGAATTCTTAAAAGCCAGAAAGCAAAGTGTTAGAGTAGGAAATGCACATTATAGGGTGGGGTCAGAATTGCTTTTTGAAGGTTTGAAAGAAAAACATCTTCGCATAATGTTTGATGGTAAACATTGTACAGGTGGTAAGAAAGGGTTGCAAAATCCATCATTTACTGTAGATGGTGATGAGAGGCTGTACCATGGAAGTTAGGGAAATGGGTTACAAAACTTTGGTCAGACCATTGGTTGAATATGGTGGCATATTTTGGGTATCAAATACAGGAGTTGGAGAGGGTGCAAAGAAGGGCTGCTGGATTTGTTTGTTAAAATGATCACAGGATCCAGTTAATAACTGAACTGATGAAGGAGCTGAATTTGGAATCATTGGCAGACAGTAGGAGGGTGAAGAGAGTGCTGGAAATGTGTTGGTTATGGGGCTTATAAGGATAATGGGCCCGTTTACACGTACGCGCCAAACTGGCGGTTTGGAATGGCGCTCCGGACTGCCGCGCCAGAGTGTGAGGTTGGAGCGTGCGACGAAAAATGGTCAACACTCCAGTCGCGCGTGCCAGGACTGCGGGTTGGAGCCATGGAGGAAGGAAATATATGGAGACGACGCAAGAGACCTTCACCACGCATTGAAGTGAAGCAGGGCGGAGGAGGAGTGGGGGGGCATGGCCGCTTCCATACAGACCGGGGAATATATACAAAAACCTTAAGGGGACTCTAGGATAAACGTTACACCGCAATCTGGTGATGGATTATTATGTAACTCGATATGACAAATAAAAAATGAAGAATAAAATTTTTTGATATCCTTCTTAGTTTCCGAGATATTCTGTCCCAAATGTGAAATGGTTTTGGTTGAAATTCAGAAGAAAAAATTGGTCAAAGTCAAATTTGATGATGGATTCTTATTTAAAAAGACGAGACAAATGAAAAATAAAGAATAAAAATTTTCGACATCTCACCTGGTTCTAGAAATATACTGTATCAAAAGTGAGGTGTCTTGAGTTGAAATGGAGAAGAAAAATTTCGCAAAAGTCAAATTTAATGATCGATTCTTATGTTACACGACGAGACAAATCGAAAATAAAGAATAAAATGTTTTGATATCTTACTTAGTTTTCGGGATATACTGCGATTGCGTTGATATGCGGCCTGGACCAAAAATTAATTCTGCCATAGCTACTATGAATTACACGCAGAATGGATATTTCAGTTTTTTTACTACCACTTGTGGTTAGGTTGAAATGCGACCAAGACCAGAATTAAAATATTTATCTTGTTAACATACATCGTAACCTTAATTGGAAATGGCTGGAAGTAGTTTCCATCGCGATATACGTTTTGTCACTAACTTGGTTCTCATAAAATTACTCACAGTAATAGATAAATTCTTTGTCCCTCATGGAACAACAAAACCATTCTGGTACAGACTGCATTTAGACCTAACCACAATCTCCATTAAATTGTCGCTACAGAATCAAACTATGTAGACATACCCACACACGCGTATTTGAATCGCAAACTGTATCGTTTGCTTCATTAAGATTCCTAGATTACATAGCATAATTTAACACATTTCATTTCATCATACAGTATAAACTGCAACGTGACGAAAGAAAGCGCAATACTAAATTCACTGAATCGCGATGTAAAACACACCCCCTTAAATCTCATTTTCAACACTCGTTAAAAAAGTAATGCTAGTCTATTATGTGCAAAATAGCTAGGTATGCTGATTTTCTACAGCACATCAACAAAAATTTGAGAACAAAGTCATCCCATTGAGAGCTATGACTAAATACTTATAGACAGGCAGCGAAGTTTGCAACTTCTACAGCTCACTTCAACAACGATAATTAGAACTTACTTATGAAATGATATTCCAGGTTCTTTCCTCTCTTGCCTATTTGTGCAACCGTACGCAACACAAGATGGCATTATAAAACACTTACACACATTACAAAATGAAATAATCACTACATCTAACACAATGTGAACATCGCAATTGTTTGGAAGCACAATATCGCCGTTGCCGCCACTGCGCATGCGCGAGCCTGCTTCACCGATTTAACGTCACTTCTCCTCCATATATTTCCTTCCTCCATGGTTGGAGCGTACGTGCCAAAAATGACCGTTATCGTGTGGCGCGTGGACTTTCCGCCGGGTTGGAAAGTTTTGTAGACAGTCCAGCTTGCAACATTAGGTTTTCACTGTTGTTTTTGTTAGTTGTGCTTGTGTTTATAAGTGTATTTAAAATATCCTCCAAAAGAAATGACATAAACTGAGCAACTGCTTCACATTTTTTTTAGGTACAGAAAGAATTAAATAAACAAAGTGAATATGGGCAGAAAGATGACACGAAACTAGAGATATATATGGGCACATGCCTCTTTAGTGAGTGCAATGGAAAAATAAATGACCCAAATGATTTAAAAAATTGTCTACGAAATGACAATTCCATATATAACTACATTTTAATAATAATAATATTTAATTAAATTGCAATGGAGCGCACGCTCCTGTGGCAATTTCCCTACACACCCATCTTCCCCCTTTCCTGCACCCACCTACATTTGCCCTCTACAAATTTTAACTTTAAATTCTTTCAACGTTTTTGGTAAATTGTTCATCATTTCCCTTTGTAGCTTATTCCAATCCCTGACACCCTTACCTAAAAAGGTGAATTTAAAGTTAGTATCTCCACAAATATCAAATCAAAACACAGTCATGAGGAAGAGCATAACTTTAGAGTAATGTTTGCCTCCTACTCTTCGTTTTTTGGCAACTTGAATATCCCTCCAAGATTTGAAATTGCTTGCATATAATTTTCTCATTTTTTTTTCGAATTGCCGCCTAGTTTCTTGAATCCTTTCATTGATGAAATCTTTGTTTTCACTTTCACATACATTTACCCTGCTGAATTCTACTAACTAATCATATTTACAAATTTTTTTTAATTTTAATTTTTGTAGTCATTTGATTTAACCTTCCAAAAACATAGAAAATTCTTATAAAGTTCTATAAATCCTTCCAAATTAACTCTTGACCTCATTTTTCAAGATTTAGATTTTTATCTTTTAAAGCAGCGTGAAGTTAAATAAAGTCACCCAGAAATTCGAACCAACAACTAACTTGTACTGACGCATCAAGACTGCAGACCGACAATACACGTGTAAACACGAGGCCCTGTTAGACCTGCGCGCCAGATGTGCACATTTGAAGCGCACGTCAGTCCTCTCTGACCACCGTGCATTTACACGTAAAGGATTGATGTGCGCGCCTGGAGCGTACGCTCCAAAACCGTCGGAAAAACCGTGCGTGTAAACGGGCCTTATTGGTTGAAGAATTAGGAATGGTGCTTGGAAGGGAAATGATGACCGTGAACACAAGCTGGCACTCTATTTTATGCTTAAGGGGGTAGAAAAATTTTCTTTTGTAGGTAAGGGTGTCGGGGATTGGAACAAATTACCAAGTAAAGTGATTAATAATTTACCAGAAACGCTGAAGGAATTTAAAATTAAAATTTGTAAATCACAAAAGCAGGCAAGGAGAAATTATATAAGATAATAAAAACTAAAAAGGGGTACTTAAATGATGAAGGAATTTGTCACCGGAGCATGTGCTCCATCAAAATTAAATTAACAACAATAATAATACATTTACACATCAATGTTTTTGATATTATTATTCCTTTCGATTCAATGCTAGATTAGAATTTGTTTTCTCTCATGCTGAAATTTAATACAGATTCTCAATTAAAACATTTGAAACTATTACTGCTTACTCATCTCTGTACTTAATTCACCTATCTCGAATAGTTTTTTTTTTCTTTTTTTTTCAAAAAACAAATAAGGTTTGATTTTGCTTTTCCCATGCTAACCTCTACATTTCATTCCACCCCTCACCCCTCCCCCCCCCCATTTTCATATTTAAAGCATCTCTAAAAGGAGGTGATTTTACAATATTGAAGTTATTAAAGCATCTTTGGCAATCTGGCGTGAGGCCCCTCTATCATTACCGGTTATTCATCTGCTGTTTCCATGGCCTGTGTAAAATGTGGGCAACATTGAGTTTAGTATTGATGGGACAACTTTGAACAGAGAATAACCATTAGTTTGTTGAACTAATTTAAAAAAAAAAAAGAAAGAAAGAAAAACAACTGTGATGTTTATCATAACTGTCCATAAATTAATATTTTTTGCTTGCTAAATTGTTCTTCATGTAATATAAATACTAGGTTTGTCAGTTCCACGATAAGCTATCTCCAAATCTATTTAACACTCCATGTGCTTACTGCTAATGGTAACATACAACTGCTACATTTGTGACTGTTAACTCAACGGTATGTTTAGTCCTTCCGCACTGTGTCTCACTTTATTCTGTTACTGCCTAGCTTCCAGATGTCTTAAACGTGTTTGCCCTCATGCACATGGGCGCTGGGAGGGAAGTGCAAGGGGGTGCACATGCATCCCTCTGCTATGAAAAAAAATACACAGAAAAAGATTAAGAAACAAAAATTCTATTATTAAATTCACTGTTTGAATAATAACTTAAGACACCTAGGTTGTTGTCCAAATTTGTTCAACACCTTTTCAATAAATTCAGTATCCTTAGTTAATAAGTAGTAAGTGTTATATATAATGTATTTAAAAAAAAAAAAAAAAAAAAAACAAATGCACCCCCCTTAAAGTAATCCTGCCAGCACCAATGCTCGTGCAGCTGACTTCTTTACACTGTGTCACATGTGTATTCCTCTTCACTACTAGCAGACGTCGTCTTTGTATTGTTTGCCAGTTTGTGCAGCCTAACTCTCAGGACCTTTTCTTCTGGATAACCTAGTTACTGACTGATGAACACAGGCAGTCTGTCTTCGCCCAAAGCTGTACTCCAAATGTTACAGCCAGCCAAACATTTAAACAATACATCTTTATTTAAAGGGTGTTCCTTGACAAGTAGTAAATTTGAATTTTACTTTTTTAAGATTTTAACAAAGGTGGAATATAACTACACGTGGAGTGGAGATTGGAACTACTAAACTTGTAATTTTTTTGTCCATTGTTCAAAATTACATCCCGGAGCAAACCTTTAGTGGGTGGGTGGGTGAAATGGAGAAGAAAGAAATATTGGGAAAGAAATTGAGTGGGGGGAGGGGGAGGAATAGGCAAGTACAGTGTTCCCAGACACAAGTCTCTCATTGCCATGGCTTTCATTTGGTGCTGCACCCTCCCCTTTCGCCTGATTTTGCACACTCGGATTTTAATCTATTCCTGAACCCTAAAAACAGGGGTGTAGCTACTATGGGGCTAGGCGGTGCAGTGCACCGGGGCCACTATGCTCAGGGGGCCCCAAGTGCAACTCTGGGTGCCCCCAAGCGCAGTTCACAGGGCCCATGGACTTTCACAGCAAATTGGCGATATTTTTTTTTATTTTTTAGCTCTACCGTCGTCTAAGGGGGGCCCCTGAGATACAGGGAACCCCTCACACTAAGGGTCCCTCACTGCTCAGGGGGGCCCCAACCAATTCTGGGGGCCCCAAGCACAAATAAGGGGCCCCAGCCTCAGCTCAGGGGGCCCCTACCAGTAACACAAAGGGAAAAAAAGGTTGCCCATCTTTCCTGAGGGCCCAAAATAAATTTTTTTGCACCGGGGCCCTTGTTGACCTAGCTATGCCACTGCCTAAAAAGTTTGTAGTTTGTCATCCATTTCAAGTTAGAAGAAGACCTCATCTTTTTAACAACCTTGAGAAATTGGTTCATGCTAGCGGTATAAAAATATCGGAATGTCGGTGGAGGAAGTATGTGGAACTGGGAGGGTATTTATAGAAAAATAGATCACAATGTTTCTTTTAACACATGTGCATCAATGACACAATTTCTTTTTACTTTGGATTTATATTTTCGTATTAGTTTTGTTGACCTTTACTTTCCATTTTTCTCTGCAATCTTTTACCCTTCCTATTTATTCTTCTTTTTATGAGGGTATTTATTACTTTCTATGCAACAATGAAAAAAAGTTGTTTGCCGACAGCCAAATGAATTCGATGTTTCAGGTGGTGGACAAAGCGAGGGACGCCGTGTGCTTCTCTTTGGACGACGGTTCGACCAAATTCTACGACTTGCTGCAGCTTGTGGAATTCTATCAACTGAATGCTGGCCGCCTGCCAACCAGGCTCACTCACTATGTGGTGCAGGGACCTGCCCCCTCTAGCAATACCTACTGAACATTTATAAAATGTCATTATTAGAATTCACATTTTTTTTCTACTTCTGTTGTTTGGAAATGTGTACCGGGTTGGAGTACATAAAAAGAGAGTTGTCTTCAAAGGATTGTTCTTACATTTAAACCTTTTTCCATTTGAAATGATTATTGTGGAATTGTGTTAAATTAAAGTAAGCTTAAAGAACAGGAGTTCATCTCTCAACACTTTCGCTAAGATATCTTGAAGATTCTGAAATATACAGAAGACTCAATCATCATCATCTTCCTATATCTGTGGTGCTATGTTAATAATTTGCATTAATGTTTTTGTGTTAGAAAGGCTCTACACATAATATTGGATGCCTTAATTGTGAAACGCAGCCAGCAGTGTGACAAGTTGCATAACATTTGCAGTTTACTAACATCACTTGAAACATAAGTGTTGTCATTGCAAGAACTACAAATGACTTTTAACCTATGTTGCACCATAATTTAAAAGAATTTTTGTGTGTATAAACTTGGTTGTTTGACAATTTAAATGGTTCTTATTTAATTATCTTAGCAGGAGTTTTTTTTTTTTGAACTGCACAGTACCATACTCCACCTGCAAAGAAAATAGCAGTGTAAGATGACTTTACTGTGTGATGGAAAGTGTAACTGTATCCAAATAGAACTGATTTAACAGTATTCGAGGAGTCGGACGTACCAGAGCTACCTGAAAGTATTTATCACAGACAGTACAAAACTAATCGGCCACAGTCAAATGACTAGTGTGGCTACATATTTTTTAATGACTGCTGATGACTGTGGCAGCAGATATGCTGTCTTCCCTCAAATTTTTCTTGCTTTTGTTGTGCAGTTAATTAAGAATTTAGTTGTTAGATCTGATCTCCATATGATTTTTGGATGTAGATGGTGTTTTTTGTTTGTTTAGAGCGTACAGGATGATATTACCAGTGAATCAAATATCTCTCAAGGTTATAAGAGTGGTCAAATAATTAAGTAATATTTGTGGTAATAATTTATATAAATGTGAGAAATTGATTGGTGGTATCATCAGTTATATTCATTGCATATAATTCTGTATATTGTTATCTTAATTAATTTTTAATATTAGTATCAGATGCTTGTTAAAAATATGATTTACATGAGAGAATAATTTCTTTTCAAATAATGAGATATTTCTTGTGTATTTAGTGTATTTATATTAATTTACTTTTATTTAGGGCGTATTACTGAATATTAGTTTCCTTGTAGTGTAGTGTTGGGAGTGAATGAAATGAGATATCAGGAAGCATAGATCATTTATCTGAAACAAATCAAATCAATTAGTATTTCTTATAATACACAAACATTAACTCAAATACATATATTTTTCTACACTGTATTCGATTCTTAAAAGTTCTGTTTTTAAAAATAAGTCTCTTGCAAATTCTCCTTCTATTAAACATACATTTATTGATAATTATTATTTTTTAGATCTGTCTGTTAGTTCCTAATCTGCTACATCTACCTGTGACTGTTAAAATATATACGCCATTTCTTGAATGACAGCTGACAATTTAATGCATTGGAGCACATGCTCCGGTAGAAATTTTCCTACACGCTCATTTTTCTCCTTTCCTGTACCAGCCTACTTTTGTCCTCTACAAATTTTGACTTTAAATTCTTTCAGTGTTTTTGGTAATTTATTCATCCTTTCCCTTCGTAAGTTATTCCAATCCCTGAATCCCTTAGTTATGAAAGAAAGTCGTCTAACCCTTGTCCCTGAAATAGAGTGACAGCTTGAGGTCATACAGTGACTGGATCTGCATCAATAATTTTTGTTGACACAGACTGTAGCTGTTAAGTATTCTTAAAAAAAATAATAACTTGCATAATATCTGCTACTCACTTGCCACAACGTTTAAAATATGTTCAAGCAGCATTTTCTTTCTGCCAGATTGTGTACCTACAGAATATTTAATTTACTCTTGTAAATGTTCTTCTATTGTTTTTATCTTTTGAGAGGAAGGGATTTTGAGAAGGAACAAGTGATTTTTCAAACCATACTTTAATAACAAGAGTGGTCAAATGTGTGAAATTATTACTACACAAAAAATAAAAGATATGTAAGGGACGAATATGAGAGTACAGTAATGTGTCTACTGGAAGTATAAGTAAATGCTATATCGTGCACTAGATGATTGGACAAATAAGAGGTTAGGATTTTAGTTGTATATTGCACTTAATAATTCATTTAGAAATAAATATTTCTTTATAATATATTTTGTAATAATATTTATTTCTAGTAATATGTTAATTACTTCTTGCTCCATACCACTAAAAAAATCTCAAGGATGTAACCATAAATATTAATACTTTGTAGTACTAGGAGAATATATTCAGAAAAGTAATTATTTCATGTTAGGGATTCATTTTTGGAAAATAAGTAATAGCTGGTTTCATATAATGATATTCAAACACCAGTAAGACTTTGATGTAATTTATTATTAGTTAAATACAATTCTATTAGCAAGACTATTAAAATAATTGTAAAGAATATTGGGAAGGAACACTTTCAGTTTAAGCCTACTGAGTGATTAAGGAGTCAAAATTAATGTTTTTTATGGAGCATTGGAAAAGACTAGCTACCAAAGTTATGAGACATATCCAGAAAGTAAGTTCCAGTACCCTATTAAAAAATTCAATTTTTTTTTTTTTTTTTTTTGCTTTGTTTAATACCTTAAATTACTTTTCTGTATAGTTTCCATCATCCTTCAAGCAAATTTCATTTTAGAAATTTTCCATCTGTGATTTGAACCACATATTAACAACTTCTTTGACCTCACTATCGTTGTGGAATAACTGGCTGTGAAAAACAGAATTTAGATTTAATTTTGGCACAGTTTATGGGCAGTGCAGCAGGTTATTAAATTATATCCAGCCAGAGGTTGTAAATTATACCCACCCAGAGGTTGTAAATTATACCCACCCAGAGGTTGCGAAAAGATATGGCACTGCACTGTCCTTGTGTTGGACAGAAAGTATTACAATTCTTTGTAAGCATTCGTCATTTATTCTGGCTCTCTTAATGTATTATTTAAGCATCTACTGTATTAGTTTCTTCAACTGCATGTTGTCATTCATTGAAGACTGTCACCCTCTCAGAGGATCATAATTTCATTAAAAAGCTGCATCTGTATTCATATTATTGAACCAGTCTTTTCTTTTTCTCTATAAACATCATATGAATTTAAGCCAGTTAAGTGCGTTCAAGAAATTTCACATTTGGTGTGTACTTGGTTTGCTTCAACATTGTAAACAGTTGCAATGAAGCTTACGGGTACAATTCACACCTGGTGTCCTTGTCTTGCCGAAAAAAGAAAGCAAAACATTAATCAGTTGTAAAAGTAGGACCACAATGATCTCATGGCAGTATGTCAAACTTGAATTCGGTGGATATATCTCGTAATTATTTAATGAAGAACTGCAAAACGTGTAAATAGAGGAAATCAGAATTTGTATATAGCAACTTTCTTGGGTCAGAACAGAATTGCTCCTCATTGTTGAAGGTTGTGTGACTGATGAATTTTGTTTGTTTTCTTCTTGTATATGCTTTGATAAGTGACAGTCCAAATACAATACTGTTGTTTAATCTAGTTACACAGTTGAGTCAGATGTGGAGTAGATAATTACTGAAGTATTCTTCTGTTATAAGGTGATTTCCATCATTATATATTATATGTACTGCAGATGTCTGAAATGAAAGATCTAGTATAAAACTGCAGTTTATGAAAATTTATCGATAAACATGACATTGACTTAAAAAACAAACAAACAAACCTTTTCCTGTTGACGTTCATTCAATTATTGCTCATGTTATAAAATGTATTATCAGTATTAATATTTGAATAACATATACACAGGGTTAAAATCTATATTACTGTTTATTATAAATTATTATTATTCATATGCATGTGTAAGTATTTATCATTTTAGCACTATTAACTTGACTGTATTGTGTAATTGTAAAAATTGTTGTTTCTTATTTTCATTAAATTGTTTTTTTAATGAAGTACATTTGTATCTTATTTCAAACTCTCGAGAAAACAGTCCACTTTCCTTTTTTCCACTTTTGAAGCCAAATGGACTATCAGTATATTAAACCTTCCTCCATTTTGTGGTGAGACTTTTCTTTGTCAGAATAAAATTACATTTAATGGGGATATATGCAGTAAAACTACAGATTATGATAGGGAGATTAGCTACAGCCTACCTTGGGTAACTGGGCTGCATCAAAACACATGAAGGACATATCAGTAAACAGATGATCGGTTATGACCCAAAAATTCTAATGGCTCTTGTGTTCAAGTCCATTTCCAACATGTCTGTAGGTGCCACCCTGCCATCATCAAAGGTAAGCAGTGGTTCTTTTGCTATAAATTGAATTTTGTTACTTCTGTATGTTCAGAGGCAAATCACACTTCTGCACTACCTCAGAAGACCATCAGCAAGTATAGTGGCAATCTGGAAAGAGCTACCATTCTGCCAATGTTTCGGAGAGGCACTGCGGTGTTAGTCCTCATGTCGTGGAGTGGAGAGTCATCGGGTATGACTTCAGGTTATGACTGGTAGTGACTGAGGGAACTCTTAATGACACAATGGTACATCACAGACATCATTTGCCCTCACGTATTACTTCTCATCAGACAGTATCCGTTTTTCAACAGAATAATGCTTGACTACACACAGCACGTGTCTATGAACTGGTCTGTATTACTACAATGACCAGCAATGTCTATCCCCAATAGAATGTGAGGGACCAGCTAGGAAATCAACTGTCTCAGTGCCAGTATCCAGAATATCAATGACCAGTTACAACAGTTGCAGGCCAGCTTGCCAGAAGAGGATACAACGTCTTTATGACACCCTTCCCAACCGAATTCATGTGTACATCCGGGCCAGAGGGTGTGCAATGTCATACTGATAAATGGGTTCATACTGCCAAGTTCTTTGTAAAATTGTCTCAATTTTGTAATCTCGGAAATAACATCACGCACCCTTGCAACCATTGGAGTTTCCTTGGATTTCATCCTATCACTTCTGCATGCTTCACTTTTTTTGTCAGGAGTATATATAAATTAAACACCTGAATAGAAGAAAAACCACTTGCAGCTACTTTATTGATGATGAAGGGCCTTAAACACAAAAATTTCAATGTTCAATGTATGCATGTGTCTGTGTGTGTTTCAGTGCCATCCTGGAAAGTGGTGGTGGTTATTACTTATCCAAATTTTTAATTTGTTCTTCTATTAAGCAATAATTGTTTCCTAACAATATATGTATTTATTTGGTAGTTGAAGGCAGGATAGTGTTGAAACACACATTGTGCCTTCAAATTTTTGCATTTATGGCCCTTCATAAACAGTACGAGATAGCTACGTGTTGCAGATTGGCCGCAACTGAGAGCTTAAAGATTGTTTGCTGGTAACAATTGGTGGAGGAAGAATCCAAACAGAGTGCAGTTTGGAGTGGGGGTTTGAAGAGCATGAACCAGAGTAGCGAATAAACATGTTATGGGCAGGTTGAAGGAATCTGCAACAAATATTATACAGTAAATCCAGAATATGAAATATATATACGTATAAACTTGAAACAAATTGAAATGAATTGTTCACAGGAGTTCAGCCGGATAGCGTCGTAAAAAGATAACGTTTCGACAACCGTCTCAGTTGTCTTCATCAGGTCTAATACTTCAGATATTGTTACCTGAAATCACAAACTAGCCTGGCTTAGCCGGCAAAAATCCGACCACATCTACTGACACTTGCAATGGCAGAACAGTAGAAGCAGACAAAGATCTGACTCCATCTACTAATGATTGCCAGGCTGCCCAATCAGCGCACGGCAGAACTGGAATGTGCAATCTGCCAACGGAGGGTATCGATGTTGTGGACTGCATATGGAGCTATACTGGTAACCGAATGCGCTGGCGAACTTAATCCACGGCGTTAATTTGCATCCATTACGCCTTGTTGCAAAGATTTCTCTTGTGCAAGATGTAGATCACTAATATTTGGTCTCCAGGCTTCGCTTAGGTAGAGTCCGCTGTCCCTATTGATGTTATTATCGTTCAACTGTATTTCCAATGCTTTTCCAATTACTGAGTCCCAGAAGGAAGAGATCCTGTCCAGCAACAACATTTTATCAAACTCTATCCTAAACTCTTCATCAAAAGCGTGTTCCGCTATTGCAGACTATTCCACCCTTACCAGCCTTAGGTGTCATTTGTGCTCGGTAATACATTCAGCGATCGTTCTGACGGTCTGTCCGATGTAAACTTTGTCGCATTCACATGGTATGGAATAAATTCCAGAAATTCTTAGGCCTAAATCATCCTTACCGAACACAGCACATCATGTATCTTGGTGGGTGGCTTGAAAATGCTTTTTATACCAGACTTTTTATACCAATCTTCCAATCTTTCCCGACGTGTTTCCGGCATGTTGCAGAAAGGCAACAGTTTTCGATGGTTCATCTTGTTCAGTCAATGGTTTAGGTGGGTTCTGAATAAAGGCACACTCTATCTGTCACTGAGAGTAGCTATTCTGTTCAAAAACAGTCCTCAGATGTTTCAACTCCATCAGTAGACTCTCACGATCGGAAATGGCTCTCGCTCTGCCCCCGCCAAGATACCTGATGTGCTGCATTCGGTTAAGGATGATTTGGGCCTAAGAATTCCTGAAATATATTCCATACCATGTGAATGCAACAATGTTTACATTGGACAGACCATCAGAACGATCGCTGAATGTATTACCAAGCACAAACGACACCTAAGGCTGGTACTAGTGGAAAAGTCTGCGATAGCCAAACACGCTTTTGATGAAGAGCATAGGATAGAGTTTGATAAAAAGTTTGTGCTGGCTGGGGTCTCTTCCTTCTGGGACTCAGTAATTGGAGAGGCATTGGAAATACAGTTGAACAATAATAACATCAATAGGGACAGCGGACTCTACCTAAGCAAAACTTGGAGACCAATTATTAGTGATCTACATCTTGAATGAGAGAAATCTTCGCAACAAGGTGTAATGGATGCAAATTGATGATGTGGATTAAGTTCGCCAGTGCATTCGGTTACCTGGTATGCCTCCATACACAGTCCGCCGGTTGGCAGATCGCATATTCCAGTTCTGCCGTGCGCTGATTGGGCAGCCTGGCGATCATCAGTAAACGGACTCAGATCTTTGTCTGCTCCTACTGTGCTGCCATTGCAAGCATCAGTAAATGTATTAATATATTTTTCTCGAGCTTCCAGCCGTGTTAATATGTCATATTTGCGGGACGTTTCGAAGGCGTCCATCTCTGCCTTCATTTTCAACCTGATGTCAATGTTTAACTGTTTGTTTATTCAGCCGCTGCTACGGAAATGGTGGAAGACAAAAACCAACACAAGGCGATTACGTCATCCGCTCTTCTGCTCGAGACCGACGCGAAACTGTTTCAGCATTTTAATCGCCGGGTTCCAGGCCGCACTGAGTTGATAACCAGTGTCCCTGTTGACTAATAAATCAGTTAATCTAATTTCCACAGCCTCTGTAATAACGCTGGCCCAAAAATCTTTGACCCGGGCTAAAATGGTTGTTTTTTCAAATTCAAAAGTGTGACCCTCTTGCACACTATGTTCGGCCACCGCAGATTTTTCTTCTTGCCCAAGACGAACATTTCTGGCGTGCTCTACACATCGCTGAACAATGCATCGCTGTGTCTGTCCAATGTAGCCGCGGCCACATTCACATGGTATATAATATACACCAGGGGTTCGTAAACCTAGGTCATCTTTAACGCTGCCGACCAAGTTACTAATTTTAGTGGGTGGTCTATAAATTGTCTTGACTCCGTGTTGTGATAGCAGTCTACCTATTTTGAAACTTAGGGCACCCACAAACGGCAGAAACGCAAGGCCCTTGGTATCAATCTGATCTCTCCGTCGATTTTCCTTCTGTTTAAACGCACGAGTAATCTGTCCCTGATTATAACCATTATTTAAAAACGTTTTCCGGAGATAGTCCAATTCACCAGCCAGGCTATGTTTGTCACAAATCCTTCGTGCTCTGTGTACCAAGGTAGTTAATACAGAGTTTCGTTGTGCCGGATGATGACAGCTGTTGGCATTTAAATATAAGTCGGTATGGGTAGGCTTCCGATACACAGTGTGTCCCAGCGAACCATCAGCACGTTTAACAACAAGCACATCAAGAAATGGCAGGCAACCGTCCTCCTCCAATTCCATTGTGAACTGAATATTTTCATGGATTGAATTGAGATGCGCAAGAAATTGGTCAAGACTGTTTCTGCCATGGGGCCAAATCACAAAAGTGTCATCGACATACCTATAAAAACACTTCGGCTGGAGTGGTGCATGGCTTAGTGCCTCTTCTTCAAAAAATTCCATGAAGAAATCAGCAATGACAGGAGACAACGGCGAACCCATTGCTACACCGTCCACTTGTTCGTAATATTCTCCTTCAAACTTAAAATAAGTGGTTGTCAACACATGGTGGAAAATATCAATCATTTTTTGATCAAAATACCTCCTTAACAGATCTAAGGAGTCGACCAAGGGAACACGAGTAAAAAGAGAGACCACATCGAAGCTCACCATTAAATCACCAGGATCTAACTTCATGTTGTCTAAGATTTCCACAAACTCACTGGAATTTCGAATACTGCGATGAGCCTTCCCTACCAATGGGTTGAGAATATCTTTGAGGTATTTAGCCAAAAAGTACGTAGGGCTATCAATTGTACTTACAATAGGTCGCATAGGTACTCCTACTTTATGTACTTTCGGTAGACCGTACAACCTGGGAGGAACAGGAGTCGTCTTTTCACATCTTCTGGTAGTTCTAAGGAGCGGATAAGCTTCGTAGTCAAGTTGGTTAGCTTAGATGTAGGGTCACGGTTAATCTTCCTGTATGCTTGGTCCTCCAAAAGCTGCATTATTTTACTATGATAGTCCATCTTGCTTAAAACCACCGTGCAGTTACCCTTGTCTGCCGGAAGAATAACAATATTTTCGTCTTTCTTCAACTCACGAAGCGCACGCCTCTATTCACTTGAGATGTTTGATTTAGGCAATTTACCTTTACAAAGCACCCGACATGTTTCACGCCTTATCTCCTCCGCTTCTTCCGCAGGTAGCGTGCGAACTGCAATTTCAACACCACTGATAATCTCCCGATAAGGCACAGATTTAGGTACCGGAGCAAAATTGAGGCCCTTCGATAAAACAGATGACGTAGCAGGATCAAGTTCTCTGTCTGATAGGTTAACAATAGTTCGCGCTGAAACATGTGGCTTCGGGGAAAATTTCGTTGAAATCCGCTCAAATTTCGAACACTGTCTGGCCGACACACGTTGTTGCAGCTTGAAACTATACGCTGTAGTACTGCCATCTACCCACTCCCAGGCATCCACAGATAATGCGTGACCGAGCGTGGTGGTGTAACGGATAGCGTTCTGGCCTCGCATTCGGGAGGACGGTGGTTCGAATCCCCGTCCGGGCATCCAGATTTGGGTTTTCCATGGTTTCCCCAAATCACTCCAGGTGAATGCCGGGATGCTTCCTTCAAAAGGCCATGGCCGAATTCCCTCCCATTCCTTGCCCCCATCCTTTCCCGTCTCTAAAGACCACGTTGTTAAAAAGGGACGTTAAACTGTTACAAAAAAAAAAAAAAAAAGATAATGCGTTAGCAAGGTAAAGATGACACGATAGCAGCGTCTTGCCAATCCGGTCCAAAGCTTGTCTTGTAAAACGAATACGTTCCTTTACCAAAGCAAGGCTTGCACGACGCAAAATTCTCACTGCTGCGGCCGAAGTAATTGGATGACGTATTCGGGCAAATTGTGGCACCACATCATGATCACGACATCTTTGAAGAAACGCCAGAGTGCACAAAAGTTTGGCCTTTTTATTACGTAGCATTTCTAACTGTTTTACAGAACGAAACATCTCCTCCCCGTAAAGGCTAGTGATGTAGGATCGTAATTTTTCACGGCGTTGAATATTAATATATTTTTCTCGAGCTTCCAGCCGTGTTAATATGTCATATTTGCGGGACGTTTCGAAGGCGTCCATCTCTGCCTTCATTTTCAACCTGATGTCAATGTTTAACTGTTTGTTTATTCAGCCGCTGCTACGGAAACGGTGGAAGACAAAAACCAACACAAGGCGATTACGTCATCCGCTCTTCTGCTCGAGACCGACGCGAAACTGTTTCAGCATTTTAATCGCCGGGTTCCAGGCCGCACTGAGTTGATAACCAGTGTCCCTGTTGACTAATAAATCAGTTAATCTAATTTCCACAGCCTCTGTAATAACGCTGGCCCAAAAATCTTTGACCCGGGCTAAAATGGTTGTTTTTTCAAATTCAAAAGTGTGACCCTCTTGCACACCATGTTCGGCCACCGCAGATTTTTCTTCTTGCCCAAGACGAACATTTCTGGCGTGCTCTACACATCGCTGAACAATGCATCGCTGTGTCTGTCCAATGTAGCCGCGGCCACATTCACATGGTATATAATATACACCAGGGGTTCGTAAACCTAGGTCATCTTTAACGCTGCCGACCAAGTTACTAATTTTAGTGGGTGGTCTATAAATTGTCTTGACTCCGTGTTGTGATAGCAGTCTACCTATGTTTCAGCGTGAACTATTGTTAACCTATCAGACAGAGAACTTGATCCTGCTACGTCATCTGTTTTATCGAAGGGCCTCAATTTTGCTCCGGTACCTAAATCTGTGCCTTATCGGGAGATTATCAGTGGTGTTGAAATTGCAGTTCGCACGCTACCTGCGGAAGAAGCGGAGGAGATAAGGCGTGAAACATGTCGGGTGCTTTGTAAAGGTAAATTGCCTAAATCAAACATCTCAAGTGAAGAGAGGCGTGCGCTTCGTGAGTTGAAGAAAGACGAAAATATTGTTATTCTTCCGGCAGACAAGGGTAACTGCACGGTGGTTTTAAGCAAGATGGACTATCATAGTAAAATTATGCAGCTTTTGGAGGACCAAGCATACAGGAAGATTAACCGTGACCCTACATCTAAGCTAACCAACTTGACTACGAAGCTTATCCGCTCCTTAGAACTACCAGAAGATGTGAAAAGACGACTCCAACCCCGTGCTCCTGTTCCTCCCAGGTTGTACGGTCTACCGAAAGTACATAAAGTAGGAGTACCTATGCGACCTATTGTAAGTACAATTGATAGCCCTACGTACTTTTTGGCTAAATACCTCAAAGATATTCTCAACCCATTGGTAGGGAAGGCTCATCGCAGTATTCGAAATTCCAGTGAGTTTGTGGAAATCTTAGACAACATGAAGTTAGATCCTGGTGATTTAATGGTGAGCTTCGATGTGGTCTCTCTTTTTACTCGTGTTCCCTTGGTCGACTCCTTAGATCTGTTAAGGAGGTATTTTGATCAAAAAATGATTGATATTTTCCACCATGTGTTGACAACCACTTATTTTAAGTTTGAAGGAGAATATTACGAACAAGTGGACGGTGTAGCAATGGGTTCGCCGTTGTCTCCTGTCATTGCTGATTTCTTCATGGAATTTTTTGAAGAAGAGGCACTAAGCCACGCACCACTCCAGCCGAAGTGTTTTTATAGGTATGTCGATGACACTTTTGTGATTTGGCCCCATGGCAGAAACAGTCTTGACCAATTTCTTGCGCATCTCAATTCAATCCATGAAAATATTCAGTTCACAATGGAATTGGAGGAGGACGGTTGCCTGCCATTTCTTGATGTGCTTGTTGTTAAACGTGCTGATGGTTCGCTGGGACACACTGTGTATCGGAAGCCTACCCATACCGACTTATATTTAAATGCCAACAGCTGTCATCATCCGGCACAACGAAACTCTGTATTAACTACCTTGGTACACAGAGCACGAAGGATTTGTGACAAACATAGCCTGGCTGGTGAATTGGACTATCTCCGGAAAACGTTTTTAAATAATGGTTATAATCAGGGACAGATTACTCGTGCGTTTAAACAGAAGGAAAATTGACGGAGAGATCAGATTGATACCAAGGGCCTTGCGTTTCTGCCGTTTGTGGGTGCCCTAAGTTTCAAAATAGGTAGACTGCTATCACAACACGGAGTCAAGACAATTTATAGACCACCCACTAAAATTAGTAACTTGGTCGGCAGCGTTAAAGATGACCTAGGTTTACGAACCCCTGGTGTATATTATATACCATGTGAATGTGGCCGCGGCTACATTGGACAGACACAGCGATGCATTGTTCAGCGATGTGTAGGGCACGCCAGAAATGTTCGTCTTGGGCAAGAAGAAAAATCTGCGGTGGCCGAACATAGTGTGCAAGAGGGTCACACTTTTGAATTTGAAAAAACAACCATTTTAGCCCGGGTCAAAGATTTTTGGGCCAGCGTTATTACAGAGGCTGTGGAAATTAGATTAACTGATTTATTAGTCAACAGGGACACTGGTTATCAACTCAGTGCGGCCTGGAACCCGGCGATTAAAATGCAGAAACAGTTTCGCGTCGGTCTCGAGCAGAAGAGCGGATGACGTAATCGCCTTGTGTTGGTTTTTGTCTTCCACCGTTTCTGTAGCAGCGGCTGAATAAACAAACAGTTAAACATTGACATCAGGTTGAAAATGAAGGCAGAGATGGACGCCTTCGAAACGTCCCGCAAATATGACATATTAACACGGCTGGAAGCTCGAGAAAAATATATTAATATTCAACGCCGTGAAAAATTACGATCCTACATCAGTAAATGTGGTCAGATTTTTGCTGGCTGCTAAGCCAGTCTAGTTTGTGATTTCAGGTAACAAGACCTGATGAAGACAACAGAGTCAGTTGTCAAAACATTGTCTTTTTATGACACTATCCGCCTGAACTCCTGTGAACAATTCATTTAATCAATAAGCCAGGAATGTCTCCACTCACATATTGAAATAAATTAACATAAAATATAGATATTATACACTAATTTGAACATCAACTCTTGTAAGCAGTGTCACTCTGTACTTTACATGGCTCAAATCTATTTTATTTGAGTCTGCCCGGAAATGAGATGCCTCCATCCAAAAACCCACCCTGCTTCAGTAGACACCCAACCTCAACCAATTCCTATTCCACAAATATGGTCTTCCCCATTCAACTTTGCAACCCCAATGCTCTTACCCATGTAACAGATCCCATTGCAAGATGTGCAGCATGTACCATGCCTCTGATGGTGGAGTTTGTGAAAGTGGCAAAGGACATGCCACTAGCCAATACTGGCATGCAATATACCAGCTACCCTGCAACTACTCCCATAAAGGTCTGGCCAAAAATCAGCTACTATACATCAAGTATACAGACAAACTGTATTCATCCAGAATCCTGTCCAGTCAGCAGCTGCTCTTACCACCTCACATGTCACTAATAATATTAATTCTTGCTTTACATCCATGCTATTAGAGTACTTCCTCACAGCAGCAGCTCCTCTGAACTCAGAAGGTGTGAATTAGGTTACAAGTACCCGAAACACCGTCATGGGGTCTGTAACTAAGTGCAGAGAGAGAGAGGATAGGGAAACTAAACCTATCGCAACAAGTGAAGACCGAAGGGTGACGACAAACACACAAACATGAACACAATATTTCAGTATGGAGCTTATTCATTATCAGAAGAAGACGTGGCAGGTGGGTCAGATGTGTGTACATGGAGACTCACCATATGATTCAAATTTGTAATTGCTGGGTTGTGAAATAGAATTACAAGAATAAAGACATGGAAATAAACTGTCACTTACCACAGAAGGTGGCAAAATGGCATGGATTCACAGAATGAACACAAACACAAGAAACATTGCATTTATAGGTCTAACCTCTTCATTTGTATATAACCAAAACCAGTCATAGGCAAACTCAAAGAGCTTGTAACAAAACAATAAAAATTAAATAAACATAAATAAAATCTCCCCTAACCAGGAGCAGTCCTAGGAAGTGGAAATTAAGTTTTTCCCGGCGTATTGATGAAATGAAAATTTCTCGGGTTTTCAGTCCTAGGAAGGTTTTTTCAGGTGGTGCGAGATCTCATTGAGGTCCCCCAAATGTACTACAATGGCTTATTTCTGTGATTAAGGTGTCCTTGTATTCAGACTGAATATAACATACATTTTTTTTTACATCCTACTAATATAATAAATGTAAAAGTTTGTTTGCTTCGATGTTTTCTACTGTTTTGTGTTGAAACAGCTGAACGGACCAGGATAAAATTTGAAATAATTTATTGGCTATTTACTTTTATCCAAATATGAATTCATGCATGAATTCCACTTGATAAAGCTGCGGGCAGAAAACAGTCTTTATATATTAATAACAACTCAAACCTCAGAGAGAAAGTATAGGATAGCAATGATATGAATGAGAAATAACAACAGTAAAAAGGAACACTAAATGTTTGAAAAGGTTTATTTAAGCTAATTTGGCTCACATCATGTATACATCAAATTCACATAGTTTTTAATAAAAAAATGTAAAAAACAAATGAGGAAATAAAATTAAAACTAAATATATGCATTTAAAACATTTCACTGCTTCTACACCTTGCGGTTCGCCTCACCTGCCTATTAAAAGTAAGACCTTTGTCAAGAATCATACCAAGTTCTATTCGGATTACAATGTGCTGCAAAATCGTTCCTTTTCAGGTCGCATTCAGCTTAGTGCATTTATTACGCAAGTGAAACATGCATAATTTAGTTTTCTTTGGATTTGGCTTAAGCTCATTCTGCTTTTAGTAATTTCCAAGGGATTCAAGTGTTGACTGTAGCCTTCCCTCTACGACTTCATAAGTATCTTGTTGAGCGGCTACGGCAAGATCATCACTATATATAAAAGACTCGCAATGGTTACTCAGGAGTTGATCATTAGTGCAGATATTAAATAGATATGGGTCAAAAACATTATTTAAAGTAAATATGGTAAGCAAGGCTGTGCATGCTGAAAGTGGATTTATAAAACGCTTCACGATTGCTGGTAAACAGCTTGGAATTTGAGAAGGAGTGTTAGGGTTATTCCTCTGCTCTGATAGCGGAAATTGCTTCTCCGACTGGGACATATCCTATTATTAAGCTAGTCAGATCCCAAAAAAAGTAGAGATTTTTTTAGTACGAGGCTGTAGATGAGATAGTAACAGATCCAGAAGACGTTTTTCAATGAACGTTTAGTAACATTTGATAGATACAATTGAGAATGCGCTGGTCACTCAATTTACACAACTATACAAATTTAATGACACAGTTTTCTTAAAAATTATCAAAACAATTTCTGAAAAGTCCGAATTGAAATAATCCTGTGTAGATTGAGAAATAAGTTTAACTTATGGAGAAAAATGTGACATAGTTGTGAATTGGTTGAGGAACTTTCTAACTGAAATTATTGTTGATGGGGCTTGAACCAGCAGAACCAAAAATTTCAACTAATGAAACAAAATGGTTGGCAGCATATATATCTCCGAATATATCGATAGCACTTCGAATTTTTCTAACCATACCTGTAACGATCGCTAAAGGAGAACGACATTTCAATAAATCAAACCTTATCAAAACTTATTATTATTATTATTTAATTGTAATGGAGCACAGGCTCCGGTGGCAATTTCCCTACACACCCATCTTCCCCCTATCCTGCACCTACCTACATTTGCCCTCTACAAATTTTATCTTTAAATTCTTTCAAAGTTTTCGGTAAATTATTCATCATTTCTCTTGGTAACTCATTCCAATCCCTGACACCCTTACCTAAAAAAGAGAATCTTTGTGTAACCCTTGTGTCTGAAATCGAGTACCAGCTTGTGGTCATGGTCATCTTTTCCTTTCCATGCACTACTTTTCATACCTATTGCAATATCTTTCCATGCCTCATCGCCAGTATATGCCCTGTACACTCCCATGACCCTCCTCATCCTCCTCCTGTCTTGCAGTGAATCCCATTCCAGCTCCCTTATCATATCCGTCACTGATTGCATTCTGCGATAATTTCCAGAAACAAATCTAGCAGCCCTTTTTTGCACCCTCTCCAACTCCTGTATTTGATACGTAAAATGAGGGTCCCATACTACACTACCATATTAGAGCAATGGTCTGACCAAAGTTTTGTAACCCAATTCCTTTACTTCTCTCGTACATCCCCTCATCACTCTCTCCAACAAATGCAGAACTTTGACACCTTTTCCTACCACCTGTCCAATGAGTCCTGTCCAGTTAAACTTGTTATCGAAAGTAATGCCAAGGTATTTACATTTCAAGTCTTCAGCAAGCAATTCTTCCCCCACCTTATATTCATAATTAACCTTTTGCTTTTTTTTGTGTATCTAATAAGCTGACTCTTCTTTGCATTTATCTTCATTCCATGTTTACCAACCCAACTAGATATCCTGTCCAGATCACCCTGCAGCTTGATTCCTAAGGCTTCCACTGCCGTCTTTGTTCACGATTAATAGATTTTCCGGGTATGCTGCGTTGTTTATTTCATGATCTGAGCTTTCGGCTGCTATCCTTCAAAGGCTGTAGGAATGCAGAATCGCGATTCTTGTGCTCTGGAATACTTCTGGAAACACCAGAATTGTACCCTTCCATCATATCTGTCACAGATCACTCCCTATCCTGCTTTACAGAGCGGGCAAGCCTCCGTCCTCCACTTTCTGTGATGTGGCGTGGGTGTCCACCACATTGTCGCCCACTCCTGGTTTCGGCGTCCTTCAAACACTTTCCACAGATGCTCACGACAACAACATGCGAAATGTCAACCAGCCTCTCCGTTTCTGAAAGACTCATTCCAGGAGCCGCGCCCACAAACCAAATTTCGTGACTTGTGCGAAGAAATGTGGTGTCATTTACCTCTGGAAGCCTACCGAGGACTTGTAGAATCCATGCAACGCCGTATCGATGCTGTATTGCGTTCAAAAGGTGGTAGTATGCTAGTAAGTAGATGGTCAGAATGTTTTGGCTGATCAGTGTATATGGAGACGCTATGATCGGCCACAGATGAACTCTGCTGTGAGGTGAGTGAATCTGGAACTGGAACGGTATCTTATGTCTGATATTGGCTCTGGCATGGGCTTGGTACCTGTAGATGCTATTGATAGGTGGGATTATACTAGGCATGGCCTACATCTCAATAGTAGAGGGAAGGGGGTTCTTTCAGATCTCATAGCAAAATAATTAATTGGGGCCACAAATTCACATGAAAAGATACCTGTTGTTAATGGTGTTAGGGCAGCTCCTTTTTTAGATTAGGATCATGTATTAGGCAGAGAGTTTTAAAACAAATTAGTTTAAACAATAATGAGTTTTCAGATACCAAAATTAAAAATTGTGTAGGGATTAATTTATTACATCAGAATATCAGAGGGTTAACAAATAAAGTGAATGAATTGCTAGTCCACATAAATGAATTAAATGATATCAGTAGAATTGATGTTTTATGCTTGTCTGAACACAGGAATAGGTATGTCAAATGTAAGTGATTTTAATTTAGCTTCTCATTATTGTAGAACGAACTTGGAGAAAGGAGGAGTTGTCACTTATGTTAGAAATAGTTATAGTTTTGAGGATATAAGTATTAGCAAATATTGTGTTGACCAACATTTTGAAGCCTGTGCAACACAGCTAAGATTCTCTAATGAAATTTTCATAATAGTAACAGTATATAGAGCACCATCGGGAAACTTTTCTCTTTTTATGAACCAGTTTGAACTCTTACTAACATTTTTAAGCAGAAAAGAAGTCAACATAGTAGTATGTGGTGATTTTAATGTAGATTTTCTAAATAACTTACCCTGTAAAGTCATGTTAGAATCATTAGTCAGTTCATTCAATTTAACTCAGGTAGTTAATTTTCCAACTAGAATGATGAGTAATAGTCACTCAGCTATAGACATTGTTTTCCTAGATACCTCAAAATTCAGTTATACCATCAAGCCATCCATCAATGGACTTTCGGATCACGATGCCCAGTTATTAACCATCAACACTTCAATAGGGACTAGCACTAAGAGTAATGTCTTTAAACTTCAGCGTGTAATAAATGATGAGTCAGTTACTTGTTTTAGAAAGTGCCTGAATACCACAAACTGGGAACAGGTATACAGTGCTCAAGGTATGGATGAAAAATACAACATTTTTAGTAACATTGTATTAAATTTCTTTGAAAGTTGCTTCCCCTTGAAAAAGTGTCGTGCTTCTCAAAAAGAACAAAAGCCTTGGATAACTATTGGCATTAGAACATCATGCGTTAATAAAAGGAAGTTGTATATTGCCTCTAGGAACAGTGAGAATGCTAATGTTAAAACACATTACAAACAGTACTGCAAAATACTGAAAAAGGTTATTAAAGAATCTAAAAGTATGTACTACAAACATAAAATTCATGATTCT
>CM061919.1:9250942-9298349 GCA_031002005.1 Vandiemenella viatica | reverse complement strand
TTTTGACATCTGTAGCATTGAACCAGCACTCGTAACGGTGGTTTTTTCTGCTGGACTTGGTGCGTTGATGCCAGCTTTCTTCGTCCTGTAGCCGGGAAGCATGATGTCAAAAGATAGAGAGGCTTCCCGCAGCACCTGGGTAGCTGCCTCGAAGTCTGCAGGGGCAGGACAGCAGTATCTTCAGTCCCAGGTGGTCTGGCCAGCGGAATATGGGGAGCTTCATGGAGCTCTGCAGCTGAACCAGCCATTCCCAGTAGTTCCCTGCATAGCTGACATAGATCGGAGGTACTGGTCCCTGTTCTGAGCCCGAGAAGACTACAGGTGCTGGAGAATCAGGCGACGGGGACGCAGGTTCATCGCTTTGTGAAGGCGATGAAGTTGAAGTAGATGATAAGGGTGATGTAGACCTTATCGGTGTCGTCTTGTAGTTTCGGCAGGTAGAAGGGTCGTAGCAGGAGCTCTTGAACCTTCTTTTGGTTAGTTTCGACGTAATCCGCCCAGACGAAATCGCTGGCCAGTGGGGTCGGGAACTCGAGAGCCTCCGGCCAATCGTCGAGTTTTGACTGGGCGGAACTTCTCGGCTAGATGACAGTGCTCTCTGCTAGTCAAGACCTGCTCGAAGGTGGTGAAGTCACAGGTTGGTATCTTCCAGGTGAACTGATGTTCATCAAGGAAGATTAAGATGTAGAAGCTCCACTTCTTTGGATTGCCTCGGTCGAGGCGACGTTTCCATACTTTCAGGGATAGATCTTAAGGAGTGGGCACCTTCGTAGACACATTCAGTACTCCCTAGTGGATAATGGATGGTTTCCGCCATGATGCCTACTTCTCGTGGAAAGGCGCCGCCTAGTTTGCTTTTCTTCTTCTTGGATTTCGCCTTCTTAGATGTAGCGACGTCGACTGGTGTCTCGGGGGCGCTAGTTCTGCCGTGGTCGTACCCGAGTTTTCACGTGGTTTCTTTGCTGCTATCGACTTGGCCGTACCGGACTGAGCTGGCGTCGCAGCAGCGTCAGTAGGTGCAGCGCAGTCTCGCTTCTTTGCTGCTGCCGACTTGGCCTTCTCGGCCGTACCGGTCGCGGCGGCGTCAGTAGATGCAGCGGTGTCTGCCATGGCTCGAGTGCAGCGGTGTCTAGAGTGAGTGAGTCGAACTAACTCGCGAGCCATTCCTGGCTCCTATTTATAGCCTGTTGTCAAGGGAAGCTTTACGCTGCTCTTTGATTGGTCGGCGGTGCACACGGTCATAGACGGGATCAAACCGGTTTGGTTGCATCTCTGCATCATGAGTTGGTGATGCAGAGATGCAACCAAACCGTTTTGACCCCGTCTATGGCCGTGTGCACCACCAACCAATCAAAGAGCAGCGTCAAGCTTCCCTTGACAACAGGCTATAAATAGGAGCCAGTAATGGCTCGCGAGTTAGTTCGGCTCAGAGCCTTTTCGAGTGCGCATCGTGTGTTACGAAGTATTGAGTAGTGAATAATACGAATTAGAAGATTTCGATTTTTGATTTGCGGATTAGATCAGTAAAGTTAAACATCGATAACCTGGGGAAGGGACTTGAAGAAATAGATATGAAATCTTGATATTGGAGAAGAATTTCAGTAGTCAACAAATGGACAATTCGGATGTTGATACGACTGATTCATGCTCTTGCTCAGGCAACTGTACAGAACACGACAGCCAAATGGGAGAAGAAATAGGAGAAAATGTACATGACATCCAAGAAAATAGAAGAGAGTTTCAGGAAGTGGCAAGGAAAAGGAAGAAGGAAGGAAGGAGATCAGGCAAGCTAAAGCAGATTCGTGCCAGCGAAGAAATTACAATACATAATAGATTTACGCCACTTCAGCAACAGGAAACAGTGAATCCTCCTGAACAGAGCAAAGCGGAAGAACAAGCAACAGGATCGAATGCCACCCAAAAAGAAACATTCCACCAATTGTGATAGAAATGGTGACAGATTATATAAAGATGAATCAAATAATTAAGAAGCACCTACAAGGACATCTGAAAGTGGTGTATAGGGGTGATAGTCTAAAATACCATGTGGACAACAGTCGAGACTACGAATTTGTACATAGATTTTTCAGGGAAAACAAGATTCCTTACTACACTTATCAGTAGTCGCAGGACAGACCACTAAAAGTGGTTATCAAAGGCCTACCGCCCTCGGTGGATCCTGAGGAAATCGGTGAAGAATTTAAACAAAAAGGATATCCTGTGCAGAATGTACACCAATTTAAGAAGAAGAATAAAGAAACAGGAAACTTATACCGTTGGCTATATACCAAGTTACGCTTACGCCGGGCCAACCTGCAGAGAATATCTACAATGAAAGGACAATTCTGTACACCAGAGTACAAATAGAAAGATACAGAAGTCTCTTTGGGCCACCTCAATGCTTAAGGTGCCAGAGGATAGATCATACGGCAAACTATTGCCAATTGCCTTTTCGATGTGTTAAATGTGCCAACTTCCATTCCACAAAGGAATGTAAATTACCGATCGAAACTAAAGCAAAGTGCGTTAACTGTCAGGGTGACCATCCTGCGTCATGGAGAGGATGTCCAGCCTTCCAGACAGCAATTAAGGTAGTAGAGAACAACCATCGCCGAAAGGAAACAAAAAACCAGCTACAAAATCGGGAGACAGTTGGAAACACCAAATCAAGGAAAGATGCAAGTGGAGGTAGGGGAAGCAACCAAGAACAACGAGGAGAACGGAACACCTATGCTGACATCACGGCGGGCAGAGGCCATCGCGTGAACAGGCAAAAAGAGATATACAATGAACAGGACAATGGAGAGGAAAATGAATTCAAAGACATGGTAACGGAAATTGTAGGTACAATAAAGACAATGCTGATGAAATTTAAAGAGGTAACGACAAGAATAAAAAATACTAGAGGAAATTGGGGGAAGATCATGGTCCTAGCAGAAGGTGTTTTATCAATGTTTGAGTAATGGCCAGAAGTCATAGTCAAAAACTACAAGACGCGACAATTTTCTTGTGGAATGCGAACGGGGTGAAAGGAAAAATTGAAGAACTAAAGGACTTTATCCATCGAAATAGAGTCGATATTTTGCTAATCACAGAGACACACCTGAAGACGAGAGACAAAATCAATATAGGAGGAATGACCATCTATAGGACGGACCGGCCTCGGCAACGGGGAAGAGGAACAGCAATTTGCATGAGAAATAGTATAGTGCACCATGCAGTACAGATACCACCTCTAACGGAAGCTGAGGCAACAGCAATTAAACTACAGTCTAGAGAGGGCCATGTTATCATAGCAGCCGCATATGTATCACCGAAAAGGAAATTTCTGGAACAAGATATAGATGCTATACTCTCTACAGGCGACAAAGTATTAATCGGAGGAGACTTCAATGCGAAACACTGGCACTGGAACTCAGGCAGGACAAACCAAAGAGGAGAACATCTGTTTGGACTAACGGGAGAGAGAAATGTACAAGTGATTGGTCCATTGGAGCCTACCTACATACCCTCAAACCACCACTTGCTCCCAGACATTTTGGACAACGTCGTACAGTAGTAAAAACATATTACAAGAGGTAAACTTAACTACGATAAACGACCTATCGTCAGATCATCAGCCTGTTAAAATCCAACTAAAAACCTGGATTCTGACACACCGAATGCCGAACAAGAGAACAGAAGTAGACTGGATGCAGTACATTGACTTAGTACAGAGGAAAACACGACCTAACCTCAAGTTAAATACAGTGGAAGAAATCGATTCAGCAGTGAGCCATTTACAAAGTGTAGTTATGGAAGCAGCAAGTAAAGCGTCCACTACAATTATTGTCTAACAACAAAATGAAACAGACTTACCACCCCTTCTGGAGGATCTGAAATATCTAAAGAATAGATATCGAAAATTATGGCAACGTTACAGGGATCCACAAGATCGCAGGGAAATTCATCGGTTAGCTCGGGAATTAAAACGAAGACTTACCGAGAGAAAAATAGAAACGTGGGAAAACAAGATGTCTAACTTGCTATTAGAAAAGAAAGAAGCATGGAAGCTAATAAGGGCGCTCAAAAATCCAAGGAACGTTAAGACCAGTATAAATGGGCCAGGTGGTGTTGCCTTCCTACCTCTAGCTAAGGCAGAAGTGTTAGCAGATTCATTTGCAACACAGTTCAGAACTCCTGATTATGAGCTGAACGCGAGGGAAAAGAAAATGGAGGAAGAGATTCAGAGGCGTGCAACGAACATAAGAGATGGCGCTACAATCACGATACCACAGTTAACTACACCGCGAGAAGTGCAGGGAATAATTAAAAAACTGGTGAGCAAAAAAGCACCTAGTACAGATAACGTCACGAATAACCACCTCAAGAACTTACCTAGAAAAACGATAGTTTTGTTGACTAGAATAATTAATGCTGGAATCACGAGAGGCCATTTCCCTACATCATGGAAAACAGCCAAAATTGTGACTATTCCAAAACCAGGTAAAGACCTGACCAAACCCGACAGCTATAGACCTATTAGCCTTCTGAGCTCACCAGGAAAAGTCATGGAAAGAATAGTCCTAAAGAGGATAACAGAAAATTTAAAAGAAAACGCTACAATTAGAGAGGAACAATTTGGGTTCCAGTCAAGAGTTTCGGCAACAATGTTATTGTTACGTCTAGTCGAGGACATTTTGCCTGCGTTCAACAAGGGAAAATCTGTAGCAGCAATATTCATAGACGTAGACAAAGCCTATGACAGAGTGTGGAGAGACAATTTAATATGCAAGCTGGAGGATAAAACAGACATCCCACGCTGCTACATAAAATTGAAGGGAAGAAGATTCTTCGTGGCATGTGACTGTGCGAACTCATCAATTCTTGACGCCCTGGATGGAATCCCTCAAGGATCAGTACTGTCACCAACTCTGTACAATATCTATGCAAACGATATTCCTGTACCACCCGAAGTTGAATTTGCCCAGGTCGCAGATGATAAGACGAAATATACTATCGGATACAGACATGAAACAAACATCAGAAGACTGCAGAAAGGCATCGACAAACTCACCGAATGGTGTAGAGCCAATAAAATAACGATCAACACCTCCAAGTGCGCTGCAGTATATTTTACTAAGAAAAAACCGGACTTTGACAAACTACCTCAATTAAGAATAGACGGACAAACGATACCTAGGAGTTGAACTTGACCAAAAGATGTTGTTCAAAGAACACATCAGACAAAGAATCCGAAAAGGGATGGCTATTATGGTCAACTTATATCTGATACTTAGTAGTAAAGAACTGACACTATGGACTAAGAGCAGAATATATAAATCAGTAATACGGCCATTTCTACTATATGGCTGCCCAGTTTGGGGAATATCGGCAAATTCGAATATTCAACTCCTACAAAGACTTCAAAATCGCTGTCTACGAATAATACTAGGTGCGAGAATGTACACGCCGGTTTCACAACTTCATGATCAAACAGGAAAAAAGTATATTAAATGCCAAATTAGAACACAGGCAGAAAAACTATATGATAAAATAAACAAAGAGAAACATATAGAGCCCCGACTACGTCGAATTGGTTTGTGTGAACCAAAAACATGGCATAGATACATGGTTCCGCTGAGTATATTAAACCAAGAACAGTAAAAGACCATTATTTGGGTTTTTCCATAAGACCACCCGAGTGGTGGTCACAGGTTTTTCCCCAAAAGTGATAAATAAAGAGTGCCCCCAAACTTTACCTTAAACTAACAAGCAAAGCTTCCAAAAGAAGTGGTGCTTTAGTAAATTAGCATACAAGAAAAAAAAATTAAAAAAATAGGCTCACGAGTCAGTCAGGGTCTTGTCCTTGTAAGTGAGAGTTAACCTGATGAAGGCAACGATAGCAGTTGCCGAAACGTTGTTAAAAGATCTAAATAAATCTATTAACCGGCAGAAAACCCGAGAGTTATTTATTTCAACAATACGCCGGGAAAAACTAAAATATCATATAAGACATAACAATGTTCCGGAGCCTTTGTTTCACTTGTAATATCATTATTTTCATTTTCTTCTAACATGAATAAAGTTGTCGTCATTCCATCTTTATAGCAACATCTCTAAATTTCATAATATATGCTTCTTTTCTTCTCTTTTTTGGTTTGATTTTAACTTTTTCCTTAAAATAAACGACCTAAAAAAGTCGAAACCTTTGCATTCAATCAGAAAACTTTGTTTTTTATTGTTAATCGCATATTATTATACTAATATACATTATTAATTAAATGTGAACATTGCTACAAATTATTTTTAAATAACGGTCCCATTTAGTGTTAATAGTAAAATTTTTGTAACAAGAGTGACATAAGTGTGAATCATAGGAAAAGAACTAGATGAGGAAGTCCAAAACCTCGATACATCTCCAAATACATACGATAAATTCATTGAAATAGTTAAAGCCATCTCACGCAAACATATTCTTCGAGGCTGCAGGACAACTTATGTTGCTGGACTGGATAATAGTTCCAAGTTTCTTCTAGAGAGATACGGGCACGAATATGAAGAAGATCCTTTTTCTGAAAAAAACCATCCAGACCGGGGAAAATCTCCTATACGCTGTATCTACTGCTAGAAGATATAAATGGTGCAATTTAACATGAAACAGAACAGTCGTAAGGTTTGGAAATTACTGAAGAACCTCAATAGTAATCCAACTAGCACTCCGTCTAGCCTCCTTAAAATTAGTCCAGAACAAATAGAATGGAAAGACTAGAAGAAGACCTGAAAACAGGAAGCACCAAAGACACTCTGACGAGCAAGACCATCTTGGGACTCCATTCACATTGGTAGAACTGGAAGCCGTCTTGTAGTCTTTGAAGATTAACAGAGCTGCAGGCTTAGATGACCTGAAAACAGAGGAAATTAAAATGTTTGGCCCAGGTACAAAGCAGTGGATCTTGAATTTAATGAATGCCTGCACCTCCAACTTACAGATCCCCAAGATCTGGTGGAAAGCCAAAGTCATGTCATTGCTAAAGCCTGGAAAGGAACCAACCAAGAAACTTTCGACCAATTTCACTCCGTTGTCATTTATAACTACAACTTCGCCATTAACTGCCCATTTCCTCCTTGGGCAGAGTAGGGTGGAGTGTTTGTCTTGCGACATTTACTCCTAGTCTTATAGATGGGTACTTGCTTCAGGTTAGATGTGTCTTAACGTTTGGCGTAGATATTTTCAGATGGTTTGGGGGTTTATTGAACAAGTGAGATAGGTCCTATGTGTGGACCTATTCCTACCGGATAATTCCCTAGATCCTTGATTAGTGGGTTTTTGGATTTGTGTGCTGTATTATAAAATTTGGTAGCTAGATCCTTGCATCGTTGTTTTAAAGTTGGTAGCCCTGTGGCTTCATGAAAGGCAATTGTGGGAAATCTGCAGTCAAGATGAAGTGCTCTCTTCAAAGCTCGATTCTGAATGATTTGAAGTCGGTCTAGATTTGTTTTAGCTGTGTTTTCCCACAAAGGGCAGGCATATTCAAGAATTGGTCGTACTAAGGTGCAGTAGATCCGTACTCCTAAGGGTGTGGAGAGCTTACTGTCCCTGTTTAGCACTGGATACAACGCTTGAAGTCTCGCGCTAACTCTTCTGCGGAGGTCGTTTATGTGGGTCCTCCAGGTCAACCTGGAGTCAAGCAGGACTCCAAGGTAGCGAACTGTGTTTGACCATGGGATTAAGTTGTTGTGAATTTTGAGTTGTGAATCCAATTGAGGTCTCTGTCGAGGTCCTATCCTTTTAGTTAGTAAAATGGCTTAGGTCTTCGTTGGGTTGATTCCAATACGCCACCTCCTCGCCCAGGTCTCACTTTTCTGCAATACCTCCTGCAGACGACGGGTGACGATAGTTTTGCTGCGGCTGCGAGTGAAGTAAGCTGTATCATCTGCATATGTGGCGGTGTGAATTCCGTTTTGAGAAGGTACATTGGCTGTATATAGGGAGTATATCAGAGGTCCTAGGGTCGAGCCTTGTGGTACTCCTGCCTGGATGCTACACCTTGTGGAGTAGACGTTACCAATTTTGACTTTAAAGGTGCGGTTTTCCAAGTATGATTTTAACAGTTTGACAAGTTGTCCCGGGAGTCCCAATTCGTAGAGTCGGAGTAGCAACCCGGTGTGCCATACCGAGTCAAATGCCCGGGAGATGTCTAGTAGCACAAGTCCACAGTATTCTTTATGGTTGAAGGCTGTCGTGGCAGTCTCGACCACCCTCATCAGTTGCTGGGTGGTGGAGTGTCCCTGGCGGAACCCAAATTGATGGTCTGGGAGAATACTCTGTCGCTCGATATAAAGGTTTAGGCGTTTGAGAAGCAGACGCTCAAACACCTTGCTGATAGATGGTAACAGACTTATGGGCCGGTAGTTTTGAGGAAGAGAGGGGTTTTTCCCACTCTTATGGATAGCTACGACTACGGCGTGTTTCCACCGGGTGGGAAAGTCCACAATTATGTTGAACAGTATCGTGAGGTGGTTTATTGCCGCTGAAGGCAGGTTTCTCAGACAGATGTTACTGATTCTGTCGTGGCCTGGGGCTTTTCTGGGGTTTAAGCTGGTCACACAGGTGGAGACTTCTTGAGGGGTAAAATGCTCAATGTTGTGTTCGTCTTCGTCATCTGCTTCACGGAAAACCCTCAGTCGATTGTTGACTTCTTCGACTAGAACAGGGTCACCGGATGCTGGTTGAAAGTTTTGTTCAAAAGCTTTAGCTAGAGCATTGGTTTTGTCTTCAGGGCGATATATGTATCCATAATCTCCAAGTAGAGGTGGAATTCGACTTTTCTTTTTAGTAAACCATCTGGTCTGTGACCACAGCGAGCCATCGTCCGATCACAGCATTGATAGTCTGGCCTCCCATTCACGATTTCGATGTTCAGTTAAAGATACTTTCAATTCTCTTTGGAGGCGATTAAGTAATTTCCTGGTATTGGGGTTCTTAGTGATCCTCCACTCCTTGGCGACCCGATTTTTATGTCGAATCGCTGCTATCATGTGAGGTGGGAGCTGGAACGATTTGTCTTTTTTCTTGTGCTTCAGAGTGGAGGCTGTGATGGCGTTTAGGACTGCGCTTTCAAAAGCCTCCAGCGCTGTTTCAGGATTGTTGCCTGCAGGGTGGTCCGCCAGTGCTTCAGTTATTAGATTCTTGTACATCCTCCAGTTGGTAAACTTGTGATCGAATATGGGATTTAGCCTATCATCTGGCTGCCAATGACCTATGCTGACTTGGAATATAACTGGTAAGTGGTCTGATGATAGTTCATCCACCGTGGATGCTGAGATTAACCCGTTAAAGTTCTTAGTAAAGAGCACATCATGGATGTCAGGCCAACCGCCATTGTAAGGATAGTGCGTGGGCTCGTCTGGAGCCCATACACACATGTTATGTCGATTTATAATTCTTCTGATGACAAGTCCCGCCTGGTTAGTGTTCTGACAGAGCCAGTCAGTATGTTTTGCGTTAAAGTCTCCTCCTAAGAGTAGTTTGCCTCGCAGAGCTGCCAGTGCCTCTAAGTCTGCATCAAGAGGCATTCGTCAGGGCGGTCGGTAGGCAGAAATGACGTTGAAGGTCTGATTGGTAAGGTTTAATTCTATGGCGACTGCTTCGATATTTTGCAGTGCTGGGAGAGGAGTTTCGTGGTGAGGTAGGCCCCTTTTTATGTAGATTGTAACGCCGCCTCCAGCTGTGAGTCGGTCTGTTCTATAGCAGTCATAGTTAGCAATCGAAGCACGTAGTCCTGGTTTAAGGTGGGTCTCACTGACGAGGCATAAGTCAATATTGTTCTCTGCAATGAATTGTCTAAATTCTGTGAGTTGAGGATAAAGCCCGTTTGCATTCCATACGAATATGGAGACGCAGTGTATGTGATGCCTTCTATCCATTGTTGGGTAGGTTAGGACTTGAGGTGATAGCTGAGGCTGACTTAACTGCTGCCTGGATTTCTGCAGGCAAGCGGTTCATCTTTTCGATGAGACACATTAGGGTGTTGACGATTTTATCAATGCTATTGTAGAGCCTGTCGAGAACAGCATTCTGCATGTGTTCACCGGGGCCTGCATTCTGCGCGCGTTCGCCAGGGGGACGGTTGCGGCGGCGAGTGCGATTCCTGGGTGCAGCTGGGCGCAATGCCGGAGCTGATGAGTTTTCGGTTTCAACTGGAGGTGAAGGGACAGCTGCGCCTGCAGATTCCTCTGTTGGTTTAGTGAAAGTATGTTGGGAGGAGTTGCTTTTTCCAGCTCCTCTGGTGGCAATTGTTTATTTTACCTCACACATGTTCTTTTTCTTGTCTGCTTTATCCTTCATTTTCTCTTTGCTATGTTGCAGTTGCTGTTGATATGATGTCTGTGATTTTTCCACAGCAAATAGACTGTTGGACGTGGGTTCTTTATTCTCTAGTTTCTGCTGAGTTGCTTTGGTTCCTCTGAGTCGATCTCGAGCTAGCTTGTAAGTGATACAGCCTTTGTAGCTGGCTACATGATTACCTCCGCAGTTATCACATTTAGCTGCATCACGATTTTTCTGTGTTGTACATTCGTTGGAGTCATGGGCTCCTGCACATTTAACACATACAGGGTTCATTTTGCAGTTTCTGGCGACGTGGCCATACAATTGACAATTGAAGCATTGAGGGGGGCCAGAAGTCGCCTTAAGTGTCTCAGTTTTGATTTTTATATGACATAGATACTCCATCTCGAACAGTCTCCTGTTATCTGGTGTATCAGGAGCGACCACCAGAAACAGTGGCATTGCTATATTTGTTCCAGGAGGTCCAGGCAACTGTTTGCACGTCATAACCCATGTCCAGGAGTTCGTCTTTGAGGTCCTGGGTTGGAAAGGTGCGTGGTAATCCTCTCAGGACGACCTTTAGTAACTTGAAGATGAAATAGGGGATACCATTTTTAGTGAGCAAATTTGTCACGTTAATGTAGACCTCAGTAGTTGTGAAGGAAAATTTAATTTTATCACCTCCTGCAATTTTGGCCAGAAAGGGATCTTTGGCGACTTTAAGCTACCCAATCATGTAGCTTTTTGTAGCTCTCTTCGAATTGAACCACAATAGGTGGGATATTGGAGTTCCTTTTGGATGGTTGAGTTGTACATTGCAGGGGTTGGAACTGGTTTATTAATGTTATTGGTTGGATCTGAGCTAAACTTGATGGAGCTTTGGCTGTATGACGCGGATGGATGAAGCCTTCATCAACATTTACTGTCATGCTGTGGTCACATTCTTTTGCTGCGAGGCGACCGTTATCTTCCAGTGCAGGTTCCGGAGCAAGTTCCGGTGCCGGGGCGGTGTCCCTTACTTCATTACCCATACCAGAGTTTGGTTCAGTTGTTGCATCCGTGTCTGCGGAGATAAGCCGACTGAACTCTGGTAGACTATGCGGAGCTGGGAATGATATTACAGCACGGGTTGTCCTCTGATTTTTCTTCTTCTTGTTTGTTCTTTGAACAAGGGTAGTGACTCGTTTCTTCAATTGATCTTTGCCGGTCGGGATGGTTGATCCTCTCTTTCTGTAGGTTGCCAAATTCTGCTGCGGCGGTGTGTTGTCATCAGAGTCTGGATCAGTATCAGGTTGCCCTGATCGCCCGACGTCGTCATCCTCGTTGTCGGTGGCCTGGTAACCATCGGACGAGTCGCTCCCCAAGCCGGAGAGGCCGTTGTTGGAGTTGGTTGCCGCCATCTTAACGTAGGGGGAGGGGTGTCACACTTGAGCTTTCGTTGTCACTGTTGGGTTTCCAACTCAAGTGCGACCCTGCGCTCTCACTCGGGGGTTCCACTCCCGCAGGAGTGGGCCGTGGAGTGGTAATACCCTAAAGCCTAGGGAAGGAAGGGCAGGAGGGATCGCCAAAGAAGAAGAAGCAGGCTAAAAGCCTCTCTTACTTCGCAGAAAAAGCGAGACAGTGCCCGCATACGCGAGCACAATAAACAGCTAAGCAGTCGATAGTACACGCGTACACGAATACAGCTCGCTGAGAGTGTTGTCATTTATACAAAGTCTTGGAGAGATTGATCCTCAACCGTACCTCACAGTGAATTAAAAAAATGCTCGTAAAGGAGCAGGCTGGTTTTCAACCTGGTCAGCCACGCTGCCAATAGGCCATAAGCTTGATATTAATTAATTAGTTTTACTTTTTTGTTTCAGCCTGGTCACGAGAAATAAATAAATAGAAGAAGAAAATTATGTTTGAGGAGAACGTCATATCGTCTCAAATCGCAAAGTGTAGACTAAGTTTATGCAATATGGTATTTTGTAATAATGTAATAACTCAAAATAATCAAACGACAAACCAGGTGGCTTGCATCAAGAGCGACACATCTTATATATATATAAATAGATGTGTGTTTTCCTATATTTCACTTTTCAGCCATCACTACCTAGTACAGATCACTCGTGTTTGTGTGTGGAAGTAGCATGGAGTTTCCTGTCGTGCACAACGTTGGCCGAATGCCGATAGCTGTGTGGATGTGGGAGATATGATGATTAAAGTTGGTCGATGCAGGGCTTTTTCATATTTCAACCAAAAATTGGTGTCTCCTTATACTTCTCGTTCCTGCCACAACTACATAGCATAGACCATTGGTGTTTGTGTGTGGTAGTAGAATCCTGCCCCCTGTCCTGCACTATGGTTGTTAGATGTCGGTAGTTATGGGGGTGTGGGAGATATGGGTATTGAAAGCAGTCGACCTGCCAAAGCCACATGTGTCTTGGTGAATCAATTTTCAGCGAAAACTATCTATCGTAGCTCACTGGCGTTTGTGTGTAGTAGTAAGACAGTATTACGGTCCTCGGATGATTTAATGTACTTCTCGTCCTGTCAACGTAGCCATATTAGATTCTTCGGTGGTTTAATTACTATATTGATTAATTAAAAAGTCCACCAAAAAGGATATGTTGAAGAGTTGTTTATTGTTTTCAAAACAAAGTCAGCGATATTCACATGCATAAATACAATACAGAGATGCACTTCTGAACAGTCGCAAAGATAATCTCTGTGAACTAACTGGATGAATGAATGAAACTCTCTGTAACACTGAATACTGAATGATGTCAACTAACTAACTAACTGCTCTGTCCAGCTGATCTGTTTATATAGTCTCTATCGAAATTACGAGAATTCTTCAAAGGCACCCGCCCGATATTTCTCGATCATTAACAATCACTCAAACAATCAAACATATTAAAAACAATCGGAATTAGTACAAAATTACTTTACAACATTACAAAATGATCAGAAATGGTAATTAGAGATACTTAAATACAAAATTATTTACAGAAATCCTTTCAAACTGTAGAAAATTGTCATGTAGACATCGTAACTTACATTAATACATGGAATTACAATCATTTAAGAAATTCTCTTGCATCATTCGGTTCCTAAACATATTAAATGGACTTTAAATAATTTTCTTACATAAAATAAAGTCTATATACACTGATTTACAAGAAATTACAAAACAAACATACCAGATCATATTCAAGCAAACTTAACTCACTACACATACTTCATATAGTACAATACTATTCAAAATTCAGGTATGAGGGCTGTTACAACAGTCACCTTTCGATCATAACGTTGGACGAATTTCATCAGTAACTGTGGTAGTGTGGGAGATAGCGTGGTTAAAAGTGGCCAATAAAGGATATTTTCGTATTTCGATGAAAGAAATGTGTCTCCGCATATGTCACTTTTCTGCCACAACTACATAGCATAGAGCATTGGTGTTTGTGTGTGGCAGTAGAATCGTGTCTCTCGTCGTGCACTATGGTTGTTAGATGTCGGTAGCTGTGAGGGTGTGGGAGAAATGGGGGTTGATAGTGGTCGACCTGCGGTACTTTCATATTTCTGCCAAAGACGCATGTGTCATGGTGTACAAGTTTTCAGACAAAACTATCTATCGCAGTTCATTGGCGTTTGTGTGTGGTAGTAACACATAGTCATCCATCGATCACAACGTTGACCGAATTTCGGTAACTTTGGGAGTGTGGGAGATATAGTCGTTAAAAATGGTCGATCAAGGGTATTTTCGTATTTCGTCAAAAGACATGTGTGTCCTTAAATTTTACTTTGTTGCCTGAACTACATAGCGCAGAAGACTGGCATTTGTGTGTGGTAATATCATCGAGTCTTCCATCGTGCACTATGGTTGTGAGATGTCGGTAGCTGTCAATCCAAATTCTTTACAAAGTCATGGGTACCAGCTAGTTAAGGAATAAAACTAAATGCATTCATACCGAGCATGGTGGTGTATCGGTTAGCGTTCTGGCCTCGCATTCGGGAGGACGGCGGTTCGAATTCCCGTCCGGGCATCCAGATTTGGGTTTTCCATGGTTTCCCAAATCACTCCAGGCAAATGCCGGGATGCTTCCTTCAAAAGGCCATGGCCGAATTCCTTCCCGTTCCTTGCCACCCCCCCCCCCCATCCTTTACCGTCTCTGCGCAGTGTGGAAGGGCCTTAGAATATACTATAAGATGACGTCAAGTAGGAATCCATTGTGCCGGACAAACATATTAAATGTTTTAAATGAATTAATTTTTATGTGTTTTTATTTTTATGAATTAAAATTAACATTAAATTTCGATTACTTACGTTATTTATGCTTTTTTAGATTTTTTGCCTCAGACATATTATAATACCCTATAACTGCATTTTATTTGCTGTTCAAGGCGACACGGGAGTACGAACGGAAATTCCAAATATTTTACAGCTTGCAGTGAGGCAATTTTTGTAAAATATATATATATATAAAATTGAAAAAATATCTTAAAATTTTTATGAAGGAGAAGGAAACATTTCAAATGAAATTGACAATTTATTCAAATATTGAAAATTAACTATCCTAAGGCTGCTTTTGACTATGTTTGTTGGAACTTAGTGCGTCAGTGTTGATGTCTACAGAAGTTGTGCCTACTCGCAAAAAGTTCTCCAAATGAACATGAGTGATACGTGCTCTGTGTTGTGACTTAATAATAATCTTCATCCTACTGAATCGGCCTGAGTGTAGTAATGTTTGATTGATACAACACCTGAAAGTTAAAGTTGATCTAGATTCGCTGGCCGCATGCTGATCTGATGGTTGGCCATCCCAGGTTCAGGGGAACCAATTGGACGGTATTTTAATCTGTGGCTCGGCCTCGTTGATGTTCGAAGGATATCTCTAGCGCTACGTTGACAGTTAATAGGCTGTAATCATGCGTTAAGCCAGTTACAGTCAGTATAATATCGGTGTATTATCTGTATGTCTCTGTTTTGTTGAAACATGTTTCTAGCATTAATCATAGGTAGGTAGTAACATGATTTTTTCAGTATTATTGTCATTCTTTATTGTTATCACTTTTTGTTTTTCTTGCTTTGGTTGGCACCAACTCCAAAAATAAATAATTAATGTAAAAATTTCAACTATAGTAATGTAAAATAGTGTCCATTTAGAGACCGAGCGTGGTGGTGTAACGGTTAGCGTTCTGGCCTAGCATTCGGGAGGACGCCGGTTCGAATCCCCGTCCGGGCATCCAGATTTGGGTTTTCCATGGTTTCCCAAATCACTCCAGGCAAATGCCGGGATGCTTCCTTTAAAAGACCATGGCCGAATTCCTTCCCGTTCCTTGCCCCCCATCCTTTCCCGTCTCTAAAGACCGATTGCTTAGAAATTCAGCGTGATCTGGATATTATTTTGGCATGGTGCGCTGAGTGGCAACTTACGCTAAATTGTAAAAAGTGCAAGACAATGAGCATAACTAACAAAAAGAATCCAATTGTTCAGAAATACGAGTTAAACAATTCAGTTATTGATATCGTTGATTCTATGAAATATTTGGGAGTAACAGTACAAAGGAACATGAAATGGGACATACACATTAATTCGTTAGTAGGTAGAGCTAATTCTAGGCTGAGATTCATAGGTCGAATCTTGAAAAATTACAATGCACAAATCTCTTGTGCGTCCACATTTGGACTATTGTTGTGCCATTTGGGATCCGTTTCGTAAGGGGTTGATCGAAAGTATAGAGAAAGTACACAGAAGAGCTGCTCGATTCGTGACCGCTTGCTAAAGTCCTTATGAAAGCGTCACAGAATAGGGATGGCGATCTGAGATCGATTAATCGAAGAATCGATCTTTGGACAAAAAAATCGATTTTTTAAATCGATCTATAGAACTGAATCGATATTTCACCCCTGAAAATCGAATGTTAAAAAGCACATTCTTCAAGTAATGCACTTGCACATGAAATCTGGGTTTAAACGAAGAATCGTAACACTATTTATCGCAAGCAGTTGTGGATCTGAAGTATGATCCTATAATTTACTGGAAAGAATATAAAAAAAAAAACAATTTATCATCACGTTTACTCAACAGCCAAGAAGTATATCTGTATATTGGGATCATCAGTACCTTGCGAGCGCCTTTTTTTATTGCCGGCAACATCGCAAGTGATGAGCGGCACCGCTTGGTTCCTAGTAGACTCTACAGACTGTTGTTCCTGAGAAGCTTGGACAGTAAGAACTGTGACCTGTAAACTATATCATTTCAAAACTGATATATGTAACCAACAAATTTGTGAAATGAATGTCTTATTGCATACCTGATACTTTGATTTAGTTGTAAAAAAACTTTAATTAGTTGAAAAATGATAGCTGGGTGACCGATCTTCGCTCGGCATCTTCCGATTTTTGTTCAGTATGCAAGATTTCATCAAAATCCTTAGAGACGTTTGTGAGAAATTAATTTTATTGGGGACTGCATCATCTTCGGAACCGACGCGAAATTGGTAGTAATCTGTTGAAATTTGTTTTAATTGCCTCGTAATTATGTCCTCTTTGCTTTTTGCGCTCTTGCTTTGCGGAAAACTTGCCAGGAATTTAAAATTCCGGAATATGATAGTGACGCACAGCCGTTGGATGCCGTCAGCGTTGAAAAATCAGTGATAGTCTCTTAAAATAATGATTTAATCTTTTATTGTAATGTTTTCTTGCCGTTTCAGCTTTTCTCCGTTGGAAAAAGTCGCATTTAATTGACAAATATACAATTTTTTCCGAGTTGTAATACGGTGATGCCCGCCATCTCATTTAGAAACGAGCAGTCAGAGATTGCTTCAGTTGTAAACAAATACACCATTTCCTATGGACGCCGCAGAACGCAAAATTCTGTTGGTCCAGGCTATATTTCAAACTAACCACGAAATCTGTGACGAAACGAAACTTTTTAGGTTGATATGATCCCTGTACCGGTAATTTTTTTGTTATTTTTGCAGTGCTGATAGCATTTTGCAGTTGCTCAGCCTCATATTTCGGTATTTTATTTTTATTTTTCTAGCGACTTTTCCGCAAAGCAAGAGCGCAAAATGTGAAGAGGACATGTTGACGAAGCAATTAAACCAAATTTCAATAGGTTACTATTAATTTCGCCGAGGTTCCGAAAGTGGTACAGCACCCATTTTATCTATTTTCAAAAGTTGCTCATATGATAGTATTAGATTGGATAGAAGGAAGCATATTAAGCATATTAGAGGTAGGACGGTCAGTTCCTATTTTCTGGGACCTACAATTTAACGCAAATCCCAACCACAGAACGCCCCACCGTAGTTCATATTGTTAAATACATATCTTAAAAATTCTTGCTCCCACCGGAATTAGAACCCGAGATCGCTGCCAGAATTTTTTAAGAGCTAATGCAGTAACCACCTTTTTCCCCCACTAATTACATATTTGTTATACATTCAACATATTTCCTTCCTACTTACTTAAGAACTGCAGTCGGTTAAATAAATATCGTGAATAATCGTCAGGATTTTCTTCAATTGAGTCTTCACTGGGCGAAGTTCGAGTAACTTGGTTGCGACGATTTTTTATTAGGTTTTCTTGAAATGATTACAGTATAACTGAAATAAAGTATCACTTCTGACAAAGCCAAATTTTAAATATCTTCTTTTTAGGTATTTTACAATACAACTGGTAGTAATTAATGATAACCACTTTTTCAATATTTTTTTCAAAGAAATTATGTAAATATAAGTATCACTTCTGACAAAGTCACATTTTAAATATCTTCTTTTGAAATGTTTTACAATTAAACATTCGGCGCTAGTATCCCCCCAAGTCAGCTAGCATACAAGAAATATTCATTTAAATATATAAGTTCTTTTAAACCATAGAGAAAAATATTAGGAGCTTCTTGGTACCTGAATCGTCCACGAGATGGCTTTAGAGCCGTTTTCGAGCCATTTTAGAGATACCAGTAGCAAAAATTGTTCGGATTTTGTAAAAAAAAAAATTATTTTTTTTCTCAGGGAGGAACACTATTTAGATAATCTTAAAAGACAAAACGTTATCTAAATATGAAGTTTCATCCAAATTTTTAGCGGCGTTCTCGAGATCCAATATATATATATGTATTTGCTCGTTTAAAGATATAAGATAAAAGATCGATTATTATGGTGTCCTTTTTGTTTTCCATTACTGGAATTATATTGAAAATACGAACACGAAAACCAAATGGAAAAACATCGATTTTTAGAGAATCGATCTTTTAGTCCTTGATTTTTTTGTGAATCGATTTATCAAATTTCGATTCGAATCGATTCAAGAATCGATCTTTTTTTGAAAGAATCGCCATCCCTATCACAGAACTGATTAGTAGACTAGGCTGGGAGTCTCTGGTAGATAGACGACGCACGTTTCGTTTAAACTTATTAGTAAACATGTGTACTCCCACTTTCGCTCACTAGTGTAGTGAAACACTTCGTCCACCAACCTATGTGAGCCGGAATGACAGGAAAGATAAGATTAGAGAAATAAGGTGCCGCACTGATTCTTATGTTAATTCTTTTTTCCCTCGTACCATTAGGGACTGGAATGCAAAACAAAGAGATTAGCTTTGGTGCTGAGCACCAGGACCGCCGTAAGCGGGCGTGCATGGCGTGCACCGCACGCGGGCGGCAGGTCGAGGGGGGCGGCAAATCGAGTGATCGACAGTCGCCGCCCCGGGATAGTTGTCATTTCATTGTCGCCGCGACGAAATTTGCAGCCTATTATGGAGCGGGCGACTATTTTTTCTTTTTTTTTAGCTCAACAGCTGCTTCAGGCGGCCGGAAACACTCTGTGTGGCAAAAATGGGGGCGGCAATTAATGTTTGAAGGGGCGGCAATCTCACATTCTTTTGACCCGGTTCGGAAAATTCCTAGATCCACCGCTGGCTGTAGTTAGATAGGGGTCGGCATAATCGGTATTGCACGCGGGCGCTCAAACAGCTAGCGGCAGGCCTGCTGAGCATCCTCTGCCACCCACAATTTTGTGAATTGCAGAGTATATATGAATTGGTGAGATGCAGAAGGGAAACATTCCATGTAACCTAGTTTTTCAGGAAACGAAAAAAAGTTATAAAATGGAAACGGTAAGTGGGAGAGAAAAAGTTACTATTTATGGTTTGTAGTACTAATTGAGGTTAATATTTTCCACTTGTTCAATATCACGTAATGTTCTCCATGACCTTGTAATTTACGTCCAAAGAGCATGGAATATTTTCCTTTTGCATCTCACTGAAGTATTTTTCAAATATTTTTGTTAATTAGAAGTTTATTCCAAGGTAAAATTGAAAAAATTTATAGCAGAATTACATTCAGAAATACTTATGCATATAAAGGTAGACGAGAGCAAATATCACCATATACATGTAAATAATAAACAAGAAAAGAGAGTGACTAAGTTTGAATAATGTCTCCCTCGTAGACTGTCCTCATACATTTAGTCAATATCTTCTGTGTCATTTTCTGCTGACCATTGCAATATTGTGTTGTAGAATTCTTTATGTTCATGTGGAATATACTGCATTATCTTTGCCACATCCATTATCTTCTTCTGGTCGATGGGAACTTTATGATCGTAGGGACGGTCTACTGGTAGCATCAGGTCACCACAATGTTTGTATAGTTGAAAAATATCACTATTCAATTCATTTATGAATTTGAATGCTTCAACAAACCCTTTCTGATCTCTCCTGTATATGAGATGTCTGTATTGACTGATCTGGAAATCAGCTCGATGATGGAGAGACTTTGTATACTTCTTGAATATTGAGGGCCACCATTCCTTGTAACTGACTATCGGCTCAGTTTTGACAGATCTCACTTCAAATGGTGATTTTTTCTTTGCATTTCGAATGAGGGTATCATAATGTAAAGGTGTGTATATTCGATCTTGGCGTCGCACAGTTCTCTTGACAATGGCAAAATCTCTATCACACGGTAAAAAGCTATGTCCACGTATTGGGAAATACTGATGAATTTTTTCAAACCGGCCAATCATGGTGAGACTCAATAGAAATCTGACCAGAGTGTGGTTTCGATTTTGCCCGCCACAGGCATCACTGAACACATGTAGAGTTTTCACTTCAGGCGGTACACAGGTGTTGACATAATCACACAGAAAGCTACAAACTTCATCAGGTCCCTTTTTACAAGTCCCCTCGTGGTAAGTATAAGTAGTAAGAAGACCTGTTTTCTTGTGCAAAAGATCTTAAGCCGGCCCCGGAAGAGACTCCACTCGTCCCCGTGACGTCACAGCATCTGTACAGCGGTAACCTGAATCTATCTGAGTATTCTGTGGAGCTTAGTCGGGCGCACACCCCCGCAGGCGACAACGGTTGTTGCTATTACCAGCGCGCGCCACACATGACGCGTCGGCGAGCAACGGGTACCGTTATACGCTATTCCTGGAGTGCGTAGTTTCCTAGCGCAGCGCTATTTCCGGGTGTACTGTAACTCGGCGTGGGTGACGCGTTGGCTCCCGTTAGCCACTATTCCTGGAGTGTGTGTGTACTGGGACCTACTTTCGACGGCACAATTTACCGTTCGTGACAGGGTATAAATTCTGTGCCAAACTTCTTCTCAACCTCATTGATCACCAGTATCTTACAGAGTGAACATCATGGATCGAGTACTGACTGCTGAAGACATCGAACAGTATTTAGCAAATGGTGAGTGAATTTTCTATTATTAATTATTATTATTATAAATAAGTAAGTTTTATTTTAATTTTATTTTACAGGTCTTCCCGTCATCTCGCAACTAATCAGTGATGAATTTGTAGACTCACGATCGGTAACCATGGACAACCTTGAGGTGCGGTACAATCTTGCAGGAGGTAAGTGATTAACATTGTAAATTATTTTTCGTGTGAATACTTAGTGCATATGATTGACATTATTTATTTTGTTGCAGATGAAATGAATGCTGTTGGTCGTTACCAGTAAGTAGCTAATACTTTAAATAATTTTTTATGTGAATGCTTAGTGAATATGTGATTGACATTATTTATTTTGTTGCAGATGTGAGTGGAGGTCCTTTGCCTGTGATTAACAATCAGGAATTGATGGATTGTTTTACTACTGGCAAGTGTTTAATACTTTAAATAATTTTTCGTGTGAATACTTAGTGCATGTGTGACTGACATTATTTATTTTGTTGCAGATGTGAGTGGAGGTCCTTTGCCTGTGATTACCACTCAGGAATTGATGGATTGTTTTACTAGTGGCAAGTGTTTAATACTTTAAATAATTTTTCGTGTGAATACTTAGTGCATGTGTGACTGACATTATTTATTTTGTTGCTGATGTGAGTGGAGGTGCTATGCATGTGATTAGAACTCATGAATTGTTTTGCTACTGGCAATCGTTTGGTACTTAAATTATTTTTCATGCTAATACTTAACGCATATATGAGAGACATTATTTATTATGTTGCAGATGATGTGAATTCTGTTGGCCTTACCAGTGTGCAACCTACGCACAAACGGAAGGCAACCCATGATGACGGTCCATCAAAAAGCATTAAAATGTCAGGTAATGTATTCATTTTATAGACTGCTTTGTTTTCCATACTTGTAACTATGAATCTAATTTTTTGTGTCTATTTTCAGATGTTTATATGTCACCACCAGACCTTACAGCACTATGGGGTATTCCAATAGTGGACATAAACCAACCCAGCACCAGCGTGGACATATCCCATCCCAGCACCAGTGCGTGGGAAGATCCAAACGATCTATTAGCCACTCTGTCGCCAGTGGAAGCACTCCCGACTGCAGACGAACCCGCCTCCCAGTGGCTGCCCAATACACAAACAGTCGTTAACGCGGGTGGGGAAAAAACAGGTAAGCCGGATGCTACGCGCTTGAAGCCAACTATCAGGGCAAGTGCTTACGGGAATAGGTTAGGTTAGGTTAGGTACTTAAATTATTTTTCATGTTAATACTTAACGCATATATGACAGACATTATTTATTATGTTGCAGATGATGTGAATACTGTTGGCCTTACCAGTGTGCAACCTACACACAAACGGAAGGCAACCCATGATGACGGTCCATCAAAAAGCATTAAAATGTCAGGTAATGTATTCATTTTATAGACTGCTTTGTTTTCCATACTTGTAACTATGAATCTAATTTTTTGTGTCTATTTTCAGATGTTTATATGTCACCACCAGACCTTGCAGCACTATGGGGTATTCCAATAGTGGACATAAACCAACCCAGCACCAGCGTGGACATATCCCATCCCAGCACCAGTGCGTGGGAAGATCCAAACGATCTATTAGCCACTCTGTCGCCAGTAGAGGCACTCTGGGCTGCAGACGAACCATCGTCCCAGTGGCTGCCCAATACACCAGCAACCGTTAATGAGGGTGGGGAAAAAAGGTAAGCCGGATGCTACGCGCTTGAAGCCAACTATCAGGGCAAGTGCTTACGGGAATAGGTTACTTCACATCACTGTTGTAAATACTGAAAATTTTAAAGATCCTGGTAATTTTATTAGAGCATGTTTCAAAATTTTTAATGATCAAATTTCCGCGATTATTCGCAATCCTTCAACACCGGCTATAAAATGCCAGGTGGGGTTGGATTGCCTTTTCCAAATTCAGAAGAACAATGTCACTAACGTCAGCCGTATTTGTTTTATGCCCAAGATGCGCGAACTCACATTAAGCGCTTCCCTGGAAGAGTGGTATGAAGTCTATGTGTTTCAAGATATCAAGAAGAGATTTAGTGAATTCCAAGACCGGGATAGTGGCAAATGCCTCGATCAAATTAACTCCCTCGACATCCATGTAGCTAAATTCGAACCAGCTTTTTCGGGGCTCTTCATTTATAGCACTGCCATCCGATATCCAAGCAAAGAAGGCAATTATCAATGTTAAAAACAGTGATGATCGTTGTTTTCTTTGGACGATCCTGGCATTTCACGAACAGGGTGCAAGATCACGCGGAATAGAGTTAGCATTATATTAAAGTACGTTCCAAGTACGATTTAGATTTTGCAGGCATAGACTTCCCTGTAAAATTGTCAGACATTTCTAAATTTGAGAGGCAAAACCCTGAATATTCGATCAATGTCTACGGCTTGGAACCAGAAGGTAGAAGACATAGAGTTGTAGGCCCCCTCCACCATGCTGCAGTCAAACGCGGTTTCCATATAAACATGTTGTTGATTACAGAGGGTGAAGATAAATTTCACTACTGCTGGATCAAGAACTTGTCCAAGTTAGTCAGGTCATCTATAACTAAAAATACATATGCACATTTTCATATGTGATAGATGTCTGCAGCATTTCAGTCGCGAAGATCTCTTGGAACGCCATGAGGTCGATTGCGCAAGGGTTGGCGCTGTAAGAGTAGACCTACCCGGCGACGAAGACAAAACCTTAAAGTTTAAGGATTTTGTACACCAACAGCGTGTACCATTCGTCGTTTACGCGGACTTTGAATGTTTGTTGAAACCCTTTGATACGTGCAGACCCGACCCCAACGCCTCTCACTCCACATCAGTCCAGGAACACATCCCTTTTGCTGCGGCATACCAGGTCGTTTGCGCATACGACCATCAGCTGAACCGATTCGACTCATTCTCGGGGAAAAATCCTGAGACGTGGCTGGTGGAACAACTCGTGAACCTGGCCCATGACGTTGATGAAATTTACAAGGCGGTCACACCTCTTGTAATGTCGGCTGATGATGAGGCAAAATTTACCAGTGCCACGGTATGCCACATCTGTGGTGACGGCTTTGAACCGGGGGCCGTTAAGGTCCGCGATCATTGCCACATCACAGGTGCTTTCAGAGGGGCTGCACACAATAACTGTAATTTACAGTACAAGAATCGAAGGTACATACCCGTCTTTTTCCATAATTTGTCTGGGTATGATGCGCACTTCATTGTTAGGGCCTTAGCACACCTCGATGAAGATGGGATGGATGTCCTACCCATCAACACTGAACGTTATATTTCATTTTCTAAAAAGATTAAAGGTACGTTTATCACTTTGCGGTTCCTGGACTCGTACCGTTTCATGCAGTCCTCGTTAGATAAGCTGGTTGGGACTCTTGCGGAGCGTGACATGCACATTACCAGTAAGCATTTCACGGACCCCGAGCAGTTCCAACTGGTTAAGCGAAAAGGAGTTTTCCCTTACGAATACATGGATTCGTGGGATAAACTCAAAGAGGCCACGCTCCCTCCCAAGTCTAAATTTTACAGTTCGTTGTCAGAGTCTGATATTTCGGATGACGACTACGAACACGCGACACAAGTGTGGCGGGTTTTCCAGATCAAGAATTTAGAAGAATACGCAAGTCTGTACATGGGGACAGATGTACGGCTACTTGCGGATCTGTTTGAAAAATTTAGGGCTGTATGTTTGGACAAGTACACCCTGGACCCCGCCCACTATTTCACAGCTCCAGGCCTTTCGTGGCAGGCCATGTTAAAGAGAACGCGTGTCGAGCTGGATCTTCTGACAGATATCGACATGCTTCTCTTTTTCGAACGTGGAATTCGTGGTGGTATTTGTCAGTGCGTCCATAGGTACGCCAAGGCAAATAACCGGTACATGGCGGAGTACAACCACGACGCACCTGAAAATTTCATCATGTATTTTGATGTAAACAATTTGTACGGCTGGGCCATGTCGGAGTATCTACCCTCTGGAGGGTTTCGATGGTTATCGGCCGAGCAGATTGCTAGCATAGACTTCATGAGCGTAGCAGCCGACTCACCTAGGGGTTTCGTTTTAGAGGTAGACTTGACGATTCCCCAGGATATACACGACAATCTAGCAGACCTACCGCCATGTCCAGAGCACAAAGCCGCCCCTGGATCTTCTTTCCCCAAGCTGATGACAACGCTGGAGGATAAGGTTCGGTATGTTCTCCATTACCGAGTCCTCCAGCAATGTATAGGCTTGGGGATGAAGTTGGGCACGGTACACCGGGTAATTTCTTTCAACCAGTCACCGTGGTTGAAAGAATACATCTCTCTCAACACGCGTTCTCGTCAGTCAGCCAAATCAGAATTTGAGAGAGACTTTTTCAAACTTATGAACAATTCAATTTTCGGCAAAACCATGGAGAACCTTAGAAAACACCGCGACGTGAAATTGTGTACAGGTTGGCCGGGCCGCCGCGGTGCCCGGAAGCATGTGGCTTCACCACACTTTAGGCGTATGACTATTTTCGAGAAAGACTTTGTGGCTCTGGAGATGGCGAAAGTGCGGATACTTTTCAACAAGCCGCTCTACGTCGGGATGTGCATTCTCGATCTGTCTAAACTGCGGATGTATCGATTTCACTATGAATTCGCCATTCCGCAGTTTATACGCCCCAAGTTACTTTATATGGACACAGACAGTTTCATCTATTTGGTGAACGGCTGTGATCCATATGAAGTGATGAAACGCAACAGGGAGGAATTCGACACATCTGGATATAATCCCAGCAATCGTTTCGGTATAGACCCTATAACGAAAAGGTAGTTGGGGTTATGAAGGATGAGGCGAATGGTTCCCTGATTGTGGAATTCGCGGGTCTAAGGTCGAAAATGTATGCGTTCCGGCTAGAGACCGATCAGACCTCAAGACGGGCCAAGGGTCTGGGGCGCACCGTCACCAAAAAACTTACAATTCAGGATTATATAGAATGTTTACATGGCGCTCCATCTAAGTTTCACACCCAACATCGATTTCAGTCTAATCTCCATAGAATTACTACTGTTGAAGTATCCAAGCTGGGCCTGTCTAGATTCGATGATAAACGCTATATTTACCCCGACGGTATTGGAACCCTACCTTGGGGGCACAAGTCTGTACCAGAGAGTGAATGAGAGTAACTATTTTGTAAATATATGTGTGAATGAAGATTAAATATAGCGTTTATCCCGTGTATATATATTATTACAGTGCACTGGAGGGTGGGATGTAAATAGTAGTTTTGTTCATATGTAAATAGCAATTGAAAAAGTTGTCTAATGTGACAAACATGATGTGTAAATAGCAATTGATGAAGTTGTCTAATGTGACAAACATGATGTGTAAATAGCTGTTGAATGAAGTTGTCTAATGTCGATCATGACGTGTAATAGCAATTGATGAAGTGTTGTTCATCTGTCTAATGTAAATAGTGTCATATTTTCTCTGGGGTTTTGTCAGTGCACTGTACTTAGTATTAGTCATATACTGTAAAATGATCTCTATATTGTAAAATAGACTCTATATTGTCAAAGAAAATTGTAAAAAAATAGTCTCTTAACTATGGTGAGGAGAGAAAAAAAACAACAAATATATGTTGTACTGATGTTTATTGAAGAATCATAATTTAAATAAATCTTTTACATTTATCCATGTGTTATGTGATTTATCAAAACCTAACCACTTCACTAATGCCATATTCTTCCTTTTCCTTATTACTCGTTCAACAAGAAATGTACTTGGATGTTTTGTTAATTGTAATTCTTGCTGGTAAAATGCTCCTGCAATATCTTTACCCTGATAATCTTTAAGTAAATAAGTTACAGGATTTGATAATTTAACTTTTCTGATGGTAAACACTTCAGTTGACCAGTTTGGCAGGTAGCCTTTGTCAAACTTTTCTTTAAACCTACTAATCCTAACATGGTCACCAACTTTGAATTTTGCTGGTGTGGTAGTCTTCACACGGAAGTACACTGTAGAAAGTAAAGAGTTGTCCTTTACATCACAAGGTTTCATTTTAATGGTGCTATGCCACTTGTTGTTATAATTTGACATTAACTGAGGAAGAAGTTCAATCCACCGATGTGAGCCACGCCTGCTGAATTCTTGCCACATTGCATTCTTAATAGTTCTGTTTAATCGTTCAACTATTGATGCTTTAAGATGGGTATATGTTGAGTAGTGATTAATACCATAGCTAGTCATGAGATTCTTGAACTTGGAATTGTAAAACTCTTTTCCGTTGTCAGTCTGTAAGTTTTTAGGTACACGACCACCACTTAGTATTTTCTTCATAGCATCAGCAACCACACTAGCTGTCTTGTTCTTGAGGGGTACTGCCCATGCATACTTTGAATAAGTATCAATCACCATCAGTATATACTTGTAGCCACTATTTTTACGAGAGTATGGGATCATTTCCACAATATCAGCTTGCCACAGATCATCGAGTCCTTTGATTACTACATGACGTCTTGGGAAATTTCTTCTTGCTGGTCGATGGAGTTCAGCCACAACTTGATCCATGTTACAATATAATGTTTCTTTCACGAAGTTCTTCAACCACTGATAAAATTTCGTTGGAGTGTGCCGTATGTCCTGCTGATGTCGATGCGGTAAGTAACTTCAATCTTTCAACGAGTTCATTCGGATCGTCCCAATACACATATTCCTTCATGGGAAGAAGACCAGAACCAGACTGACTGACAATTTTAGAGATTATGGTTTTATACTTAATATTGGTAGCTGGTTTCAGAATATTACCAGATGGACTAAATTTTACTCTGTGGGCACTCGTGTTGTTTAATATTTCAAAGTAGCTTTTCAAGTCCTTGGCAGTATACTGTTTTGGGTTTTTCAAAAACAACAACTCCATTAATCCTCTAGTTCTTTCATATTCATCACCATCGATTACAATCACATTTTCATCAATAGTAACAGGCGAGTTTCCAATCATTAGTGAATCATTCTTCCATCGAACACCATACACAGAATCATAATCTCGATCACTTCGACCAAGAGACTTCAAGATATCTTTGATCAAGAGAGGAGACTGCTGCTGCTGTATATGTCGCTGAGGTAAGAAAACTCTTTCCATAGTATCTGTCACAGGTCTTAATGAATCCTTGAAGAATCTCTCAGAGTCAATTTGGCCCGTCTTCAGCTCGAGTAACTTGCGTCGAATTAGCATTGCGGGCCTTTATGATACCACGTTTAGGTTGTTGTTCGTATCCATGTTTACAGCATCGAATGAAGCTTGTGATGTGTTTACTGTACTATTTTATACTTGATAGTTAATGTTGCTGTAAATGGTTTGTGGGGTTGAGCATTTGGGAGAAAAAAAAGATGATCACCTTGCTTCACAAAGTTTATCCTTGCAGTTTTAATCCAATTCACTATTACATCAACCCTGCCCGGTTTGGCTACTGAGAGGATCATACCATTGACGGGAATTTCGTAATAGTTAAGACCGGTCTCTAGAATGTATGCACGATCTTCAATCAAATCTGTTACCGCAATAGTTATAACCATGGTAACTTCTGTCGATTGTAATTCCTTCAGAAGCATTGCCGCAGCGGTAGCTGCATTGTCAATGTATTGTTTGGATGCAACATCATCGTCGTCGATGGGGTCAGCTACATGTTTGAGTATTCTACCTTGGCAATCCAAATTACCGTCCTTTGTAAGAAGTATGTTTTGAGGTGGGTACACCAAAACTCTCCTGCTCTGTATCGTCGAAGTTCTCCCAAACTTGTCCATGGCTGCAATGATGATAGTACCTAGTGTGCTTGTCTATTTATTTAAAAATGAATCAAATCCGTTGCGATATCTTCCATGGTACATGTCGCAGTCTTTGTCAATAACCAAAAATCCATGTTTACAATCATTCCAGCAGTACCCACATAGGTTCTTAAACTCCTTGAACGTCATGTCGGTGTTGACGTGGTCGTTGTAAATGTGTTTGAGATTCATATCGTCCTGTTTAAAGATTACGATCAAGTTAGCATTGTCTCTAACCAACTGTTTCGGTATACGGCTATATGTCTGACACAAGTAAAAAGAATCGACTGATCTGTGCCTGCCCATGCAAAAGTAATCTCGTATATTATTCTGCTTCTCACACGAAACATCATCAAACACAAACACAGAATTATGTAGAGCTTCACTTGGAGGAGGTACACTTTGATTATCACTAAATGTCAAATACTGAATTTCTTTAATGGGTTCTAATATTTTCCCTAGTAACTGATACTTTGGTTGGTACAACGACTTTGAAAACACGTATACATTTTCAAATCTAAGACCATTGGGGTGTTCCAGCAGGGACAGCACAAGATTGGTTTTCCCACAATTTGATGGACCACACACTATTGCTCTCACTGTCTCAGGGAACAGAGGTCCGTTCTTCTTCCGTCTAGTATTGTTGCCGACAGAATCAACATTACTCACGGGCAATGTGTCTCGCTGTTTGACAAACTTCATATTGACAAGGTTAGGTGGTTGCTCCGGCTATATATAGGCGCGCGAACAACTAAAGTATGTTAGTTGGTAACAATGCCTCCTACGAGGAAGAAGAAGAAGGGTCGTGGCTTTTTAAACAAGCTCATCGACAAGATGCCTTTTGAGGCGCATATACCTACATACCAGTTTTGTGGTCCCGGTACTAAACTGGAAAAACGGTTGGCACTTGGGCAGAAGGGTATCAACCCACTAGATGCAGCCTGCAGGGAACACGATATTGCTTATGCACAGGGGGCAGATAGAGCTGAAGCAGATCGGATACTCGTTGAGAGGGCTGCAGATAGAATGAAGGCTAAAGATGCAAAATTTGGTGAACGTGCAGCGGCATTCTTGGTTAATAGAGGCCATGCGTGCCAAGTTAAAGTTTGGCGGAGGTGTTAAGAAAAAGAAACCGAAGAAAAAAAAGAAGGGTGGTATTCTGCCATTAATACCTTTATTTGCTGGCTTGTCAGCTGCTGGTGCTTTAGCAGGCGGGGTGGCTAATGTCGTCAAAGCTGTTAAAGCAGCGAAAGAGGCGAATAAGCAGTTGACTGAGGAGAAACGACACAACAAAACGATGGAGACACTTGCCATGAGGGGTAAAGGTCTATATTTGAAGCCATACCGGAAAGATGGGTCTGGATTAAAAAAAAAAAGTCGGTTCAGCCGCTGACGGACGATGACATACGTAAGCATGCAAAGCGTTTGCGCATACCCAATTTTCGTGGTGTTTTCATGCGTGACACATTACCCAAAAAAATTCGTGAACGTGAATGTGGAATTGTGAACTTGGATAGTGCTATAAGTGCTGGAACACATTGGGTTGCTTACATCAAGTACAAAGATGGTGTAGTTAAATACTTTGACAGTTTCGGTGACTTACCTCCTCCATTGGAGTTACAACGATACTTTGCAGGGAACAGAATACAATACAATGTGCAGCAACACCAGAAGTTTGGCACACATGTATGTGGACATTTGTGTTTAAAATTCCTGTATGAAAATGTATGACATCAGTCTTGAACGAACCTTGGACAAGATAACACATGTCTGTAACACTCTGCTTGTCAGGCACCAGTTCAGTCTTGGGCTGTGATTACTTCCCACCAATAGATTTGAGTCAAGGTGATTACACAGTCGGTTTGGTTGACTTTCAGACTTACAATTCGATTCCAAATATAGACGAATCAAATTGTAAATTTCATTACTCGAAGAATAAAGTGATAGTCATACCCACAGGATCTTACGATATTGACGATTTGGCTAATTATTTGGTTCGACACACTAAAAACGACAAGCTAGTAATTAGAGCAAACAACAATTCGCTCAAGTGTGAGATAGAAACACCTGTGGAAATTGACTTCTCTAAACCAAACTCAATTGGATCTCTCCTCGGATTTTCGAAACGTGTGTTAAAGCCTGGATTTCATACATCAGACTACACTGTGCAGATCTTCAAAATTAACGCCATAAGAATTGAATGCAGCATATGTACAGGAAATTACGTCAACGATAAGCTGGGACATACACTACACGAGTTTTTTCCAACAGTCCAGCCAGGGTACAAGATTGTGGAAGTACCCGCTAATGTCATATATCTACCCATCACAGTGAAAACTCTCAGTAATATCAACGTTAGAGTTGTCGATCAGGACGGCAATTTAGTGGATTTCAGAGGAGAAACCATCACTCTCAGACTACATATAAAAAAGAATGGGCGCTCGTTATAACAAGAAGCGTCACCCACGCAAAGCTGTCAGTCGTGAACCAACAGTGAAACGATTAACACCTGAGAACGTGCTCTTCCTACAGTCGTTAGGCTATACAGTTAAAAGTCATGGATGATGTGCTAGACATAACTTCCAGTGTGGAGTTTGACGAGTCGGTGACGCGCAAACAATATTTGAGTCACCAGCCGCATACGCCAGCCACATTTAATAACAATGATGAAATCCGAATACCGATTCAAAACCAAGATACATATACACTACCATGCGAAAGCTACTTGCATATGGAAGGAAGATTCATCAAGTCAGATGGTTCAGGAGCTACAAATTCAATTACCACATCCAATGCATTCGCTTTTCTGTTTGAGGAAATTCGATATGAACTTAATGGAACTGAAATTGACCGAAATAGAAATGTTGGTATCACAAGCACATTGAAAACGCTTATTTCTGCAAGCCCCCCACAAATGGGCGTGTTGATCAATGCAGGATGGGAGCAACGCCCTCCTGGAAATGGCTACTTTGATGTATGTATACCACTGAGTATGCTCTTGGGTTTTTGCGAAGACTTTAAAAAGATACTTGCAAATGTAAAACAAGAACTAATATTGATTCGAGCTAGGGACGATACAAATTCATATGTACAAGCCAATCCAAATCCTCAGGAAAGTAAATTCACCATCAGCAAACTGGCATGGGTGATGCCTCATTTGCAAATAGGTGAAAGAGAAAAGCTAGCGCTGCTTAAGATTGTAGACAGTGGGAAACCACTTCGCATTAATTTCAGAAGCTGGGATCTGTTGGAGTATCCGTTGCTTCCAATCAGCAAGACTCAAATTTGGTCTTTGAAAACATCAACACAATTGGAGAAACCTAGGTTCGTGGTTCTGGGATTTCAGACAAACAGGAAACGGAATGCGGAATTAAGTGCAAACATCTTTGACAACTGCAATCTTACCAATGTCAAGGTGTTCCTAAATGATGTGGCGTATCCATATGAGAACATGAATTTGGACTTTAAGAAAAACCGAACCACGTTGTTGTATGATATGTATGCAAGATTCCAACAGTCTTACTACGAACGAGACCATCCTTTACCGCTACTAAAACGTGAAGAATTTATAGAAACTGCACCTATCGCCGTAATTGACTGTTCACATCAAAACGAGTCTGTTAAAACGGGGCCTGTTGACATTCGTGTCGAGTTTGATAGCAGTGAGAATTTTCCTGCCTTACACCGCTGCATACTGCCTGATCTTGCACGATCGTGTTGTAGAATACGTACCTCTAACAAGTCTCGTGCGTAAGCTGACATAAAATCAAGTAGCAGAGAGTCTTGTCAACCATTACCATGCCGACCATCTTCCTGGACGCACAGGGCTTCACGAAGAAGGATGGTGGGTTTATTTTCAAAGAAGTTGCTTTATGCATAGTACGCTCAGACAAAATTATCTCTACACATTGTATTTCTGTATCATCACCATCGCGTGGAGGTAATGAACCATCAGTTAGATGGCTAACACATAATTACCATGGAATACCTTGGGATTCTGATGGCGTTTCCTTCAGCAAGATGTGCTCTATACTACATGCAATAACCAATGAGGATGATTCAATCATTTACGTTAAAGGACTGGAGAAGGCTAGATGGTTACAGAAAATCATCAGGAAGAAAGTATGCTACAATATAGAAGATTTAGGATGTCCACCACTACGAGAACTCAAGAAAAATAATTTGAGAAAACTTTGTAAATTACATATATTTTGTAATAATATGTGTGCAATTGAAAATGTATTTTTAATCGCCAATTGGTGGGCGAAATAAAAAAGATTTTAAAAATGTATATACTATCTTATTATTTAATTAGGATAGGTGAAATGACAAAAGAAAAATCTGGTAAAATGATTTTATTTACTCACAATTCAAGTACAATCAATTTTTTTAGTTGCAAAAAGTCAATTGTAGAACTATGGACTGATGGGTACTAATTATTACCACATACGTCATCACCGCCTCTGCTAAATACATCAGTTCCTTTTAAATCTTGTTCAACTTTGCGTTTAACATCGTCATACACTAACAGCTTTTTATATGCTTTAATTTCTAACTTTAAACGTTCATAGACTAGTGTTGAACAGGGGCTGTATGACACTTCATTGACATGTACATTATCAAAATGCAAATCTAGCAGGCCATTCACAGAACAACGGGGGTAGTCACGAATCACTTTCACTGATAACGTATTCACAAACTCTTTGTAGTACTTGGTAACTTGATAACTCCAGAGCTTCATGGTGTTGATGGCACTGGTCACTGCAGGCAAGGCGTCGACCATGTTGCCCCATGTTGATTCGCCGAGAAACACACCATAGGCAGGAACAGCATTGTTGTAAAACCATATAGTTTTCGCTCCAGCCACGGCTCGGGAAGAGATGGTGTGATTGCCTAGTGAGACACTAGTTTGCAAATGCTCAGTGTTGATGAAAAAGCCACCAATTGTATAGACCAACTGTCTCAGTACATCCCACTCTTCATGTGTGAGAGTGACTTTATTGTACCCAACTTTTTCGAGTACAACTACTGGATTAAATTCCAATTTAGGTGACAAACCAACAGTGATCCGCTTGGTGTCACTGCTGTTTAACTTGTAGCATGTTGAAAACAGGAGAACCTCACTAGCCATAGTGAACTGCAATTGACGAGCGTCGACCGGGAACTGAGGGCGAGCTGGCTGGTGTAATGACATTTATGCGCTAGAGTTCCTGTAGAGAGGCTGTGACGTCACGCGGACGAGTGGAGTCTCTTCCGGGGCCGGCTTAAGATCTTTTGCACCAGAAAACAGGTCTTCTTACTACTAGTGTAAAACACAGATTTACCATTTGCAAGGTTGTAGATACAAAAAACAATGTGCGATAATTTCCTCAAATAAAACATTTCCTGAACTGGAAGTAAAGGAAGAGGGAGATTTTGCATATAATCAAATACTATTCCTCCTTCGTCAATTTTGTTTTTACATAGCGCGGTTACTTCATTCAATTTCTTATAAAATTTCTTGGCTCTGTGTTTATGAATGAGAAGTTCAGCAGTTGCAACCCTTTTGGCAGTATTATTAAGTGCAGGGGATTTTATTTTATTTCCCATTACCTCACATTGTGAACACACATCTACTTGAGGACGCCCAAATCAATAGTTAAAATTTTCTTTGAAGTGCCTCAAATAATATTCATATTTCACTATATCTCTCAGGTCTTGATGCTTATCCAAAAATAATTGAAACATTAACTTACATGTCAAACCACACTCCAAGTACACTAAAGGTGAAGGCATGTAATGGGAAACCTTTGTGGGAAACGATGATATGTGCTGATGAATCTTTGTTATTACATCATTGGGAATACGAAGACGGTTATCATGCTTACCTCGTAAGTCTGTAGGTAGTTCATTCTTCTCAACCAGATGGGCCAAACGAAAAACTGCCTTGCTGGAAACACCGTGTAAACTTAGGAAGGCTTTTCTGCATACTTCAACTCGTGTATTCCCTTTTACTGCAAAATACTTGTAGCTTGATGCGATTTGCTTGGAGTGCTCATATTTAGGTCTATGTTGCGCCACATCATGTCTCTCAATGAAACTCATCAAATATGTATCTCGTTCATTTTTCTCCCTACCACTATAAACGTTCACAATAATTCTGTCTTTCTCTTCTTGATCAAAATTCAACATACACTGTTTTTTTACATCTGCAATCTTCACCAGTTTTCTCTTTTCTACAAGAAAACCTTTATCAGTCATAAACTCTTCCCCTTTATTTCGGGCTTCTTTCATACACTGTCTCAAATTTCCCGAGCACCTTCTTTTCTTCTGGGGGCTATCAACCTCAGATTCTGACAGCGACATCACACTTTCACTGTTCTTCTCTTACAACACACACTTGATACAAAGTTTACACTGTTACAAGAACGCTGATTCACTAACAACAATCACAATGTTAGAGCTATAGGTCTGAAATAGCACAACAATTTACCAATGTAAACATATAACAGCAATATAAATCCAAAGATCCCTACTATATTTCCACATTCTAACGTCTAGTGCGCTCTGCCAAAGAAAGTAGGAACTAACAGACTAATGAGAGCAAAAAGGAAAACATTCCTGGAATCTTTTCTTTTTGCATGTCACTCAGATTTTTACAGCTTGTTTTAACCCATTAGAAGTGGAGGAATTTTTTCTCTGTTTAGGTCAATAGATGGAGGAAGGGTTGGTGAACAAAATGGCTATCTCAGTTTAAAACGACCAAAAAGTGGAATGTTTTCCTTCTGCATCTCACCAATTCTTATGTAGATGTAAAGACCTCGCTGTTAAGAGACGTTAAGCAGTAAAAAAAAAAAAAAAAAGTCCATTTAGATTTATTTTTCTACTAAGCAAGGTATAAAGTTGTTTTAAAATTTTAGTGTAATTTTTGACGTGGTTTTTATTTTTTGAAATAATTATTTTATTAATAAAATTTTAGTTGTATTATAGTTTTTTTTGTATTTTAAATATGGGACAGCAGTTCTCATTTTACGAACTCTCTGGTTGCTCAATGGTTAAAGCGCTTGCTTTCAAAAAATTCTGGCTCCAGCCCCGGGTTCAAAGCCAGCTGGCGGCAGGATTATTTAGGAGTTGTGTTGATCATATATGAGCTACGCTAGGTCGTTCCATGATCCCAGAGGAAAGGAACTGACCATCCTACCACTGATACAATGCTTAGTATACCTTCTTCGGGTGGATCTCTTGGATTGTGTACTAAATTAGTTTAGCAATAAACATGTGAAAATGCTATGATATTGACTTCATTGGCCACTTGAATAACTTGCGGGTTGGTGAATCAACGACAAACTCAGCTGGAGGTATTACGTGAGGGCCGACACGTATCTTTGTCAGGCGATTTTCCTGATGGTGCTGCGATCTAATCTTAGCAAAATAGGTCAAATGGTGACCTAATTCCAAACCGGCTAAATATTAGTATGAAACCACTAGAACATGGATATCGGAATTCCGAGTTTTCGCAATCCCCGAAATGACTACTGATTTTTCGATATACGAGCTCCGAGTACCCGGCGTTGTCCGGTAAAATTGGGATTGATTTACCTGTACACTATTTTCATATTTCCGATGTGTACTTTGTGTACCAAGTTTCATTAATTTGACACCAGTCATCTCCAGAAGTAAACTAAACATTGATATACTCCCAACAAATCCCAGAACGCGGAAAATTGGATGTTATGATAAGGAATGTCGGTTTACATTTTGGTACAGGCTACATTTCAACCTAATCACAACATATGGTAATGTTCCAGCTAGATAATAGAAACATGTACCATCCGGACATTAATACATACATAAATCTGTTTCTGGAATATATCTGTTTGTTCCGGTATCACGCAGAAAATATAGATTTTCAATGGGTTTTCACAACGCGAGAGCTTGGGGTCAAAGTTAGAATCTAACATACATGTTGAGACATTAGGACACATTTATTTTCTGAATATTTTGGTATATCTTGAAAACAGCTGAATTGATTTTGACGGGGAACAAAGGAGAGAGGTATTGGGCTATTGTAAAGCAAATGTAGACAGTGTTTTACTGTTTGATTTAAAGTATACGTGTGCGAAGTTTAATTGATATCAGATAAAAACTGTGGGTATGTATAAAAAAAACAATTAAGGGGGTATAGAGTGGAAGAGTAGTTTGGTTTTTGTAAAGCTTATGTGAACAGTATTTTTCTCGTTGTTTTAATGTATAGGCCTATATGTGCAAATTCCACCGAATTTGGATAAAAGCCGTAGCTTAGTACGAAGAACATTTGCATGATGGGGTAAAGGGGGTGAGAGGTTGGGTTTTGTAAACAGAATGTGGACAATATGTTTCTCCATGTTTTAAGGTATATCGTAGTTTGTTTTGTATTTTAAATATGGGACAGCAGTTCTCATTTTACGAACTCTCCGATTGCTCAATGGTCAAAACGCTTGCTTTCAAAAAATTCTGGCTCCAGCCCCGGGTGCAGTGTTCCATCGAAATCTTATAAAAACTGTGGGTTTTATTTATTTTATTTATTTATTTATCAATCTTGTTCCATGGATCCCTGCTGAGGAAGTACCTCTGGGATGTGAAACATGTCATTGTTGATACATATACACATAATATGAGTCATATCATAGTAAATATATATATATATATATATACATATTTTACAAATACGAGAAATAATAATAAACATACATTTTTGCAACTGAGTTTTGCAAACGTCATAATGAGTACAATTAATTATTTTCTTCAAATTCTTGAATGGAGTAGAAGGAGTTGCCAATGAGATAATCTCTAAGTTTTTGTTTGAATACATCTTTATTATCTGAAAGCTGTTTTATACGATTAGGTAGTTTATTAAACAGATGTATCCCAGAATAATTAACTCCTCTTTGTACTAATGACAGAGATGTTTGTGTTTTATGCAAGTTATTTCTGTTTCTTGTATTGAAACTGTGTACCTGTGAATTAGGTGTAAACAGGTTAAAATTTTCTATGACAAAGCTCATGAGAGAATATATATACTGAGAATACATTGTAAGAATATTGAGTTTCTTAAAGAGTTGTCTGCAAGAAGTTCTTGGTTTTACCCTACACAGAAACCTAATAGCTCTTTTCTGTGCTATGAAAACTTTTTTACTTTGTGAAGAGTTTCCCCAAAAAATTATGCCATATGACATTACTGAATGAAAATATGAGGAGTACACCTGTTTCATTAATTCTAGATCTGCTGTTAGAGAAAGTGTTCGTATTGCGAAGGTGGCACTACTTAACTTTGTCAGTAGTGTAGTGATATGATCATGCCAACAGAGTTTCTCATCTATTTTAATACCAAGAAATTTTATACTCTCTGTTTCTAAGATTGTGTTGTTTTTATAGTTTATACATATATCTGGCTGTGCATAGTTTTTTGTTTTAAATCTAATATAATGTGTTTTTTCAAAATTTAATTTTAATGAATTTGCCTTAAACCAATTTGCTACTACTCTAAGTACTTCATTTACATTAAATTCTATAGTACTGTTTGGTGTTTTACGCACAGTCAGGTTAGTGTCATCTGCAAATAAAACACTCTTAACTATGTCGGATAAATTTCCAGGAAGGTCATTGATATATAACAGAAAGAGGAGGGGACCTAAGACAGAGCCTTGTGGAATTCCATGTTTTATTTTCTCCCAGTCTGATGAAGCATCTTTACTTATTTTAGAATCAAAAATTGAAACTTTTTGCATTCGGCTTTCAATGTATGATCTAAACCATTTACCTGCGGTCCCAAAAATACCATAGTATTCCATTTTTTTCAAAAGTAATTCATGATTTACACAGTCAAATGCTTTTGCAAGATCACAAAATATTCCTACAGGATTCATTTTATTATTCAGTTCCTCAAATGTGTTATTTAAAAATGAATATATAGCCATTTCTATGGATGATCCTTTTTTGAACCCAAATTGTGAATTAGTTAGGATATTATAGTGTGTAACATGTTTTATTACTCTACTATACATGACTTTTTCAAAAACCTTTGAGAATGTTGAAAGTAATGAAATGGGACGATAGTTGTCTACACATGTTACTTCTCCTTTTTTAAATAATGGTTTTACAACAGCATATTTTAGTCTATCGGGAAAAACACCTTGTATTAAGGATTCATTACAAATGTGAGCAAGTACATGACTGATACAGTCTGAACATCTTTTCAGTAATTTACTTGAAATATTGTCATAGCTGGAAGAATTTTTAGGTTTTAATTGTTTAATGAGTTTATTTATTTCTGAGACTGTTACTGGTGGCAATTTTATCTCCACAAAGCTATTTGGGAAAGCAGTCTCAAGAAGCCTTAGAGCACTATGTGGGGATTGCTTTTCTATGCCTAATTTATCTCCTACTGACGTAAAATGTTTGTTAAATATTTCACAAACTTCCCCTACTTCGCTATACACATATCCATTTTGTTCTATTTTTATGTCTTTATTTATTTTATTTTATTTATCAATCTTGTTCCATGGATCCCTGCTGAGGAAGTACCTCTGGGATGTGAAACATGTCATTGTTGATACATATACACATAATATGAGTCATATCATAGTAAATATATATACTGTATATATACATATTTTACAAATACAAGAAAGAATAATAAACATACATTTTTGCAACTGAGTTTTGCAAACGTCATAATGAGTACAATTAATTATTTTCTTCAAATTCTTGAATGGAGTAGAAGGAGTTGCCAATAAGATAATCTCTAAGTTTTTGTTTGAATACATCTTTATTATCTGAAAGCTGTTTTATACGATTAGGTAGTTTATTAAACAGATGTATCCCAGAATAATTAACTCCTCTTTGTACTAATGACAGAGATGTTTGTGTTTTATGCAAGTTATTTCTGTTTCTTGTATTGAAACTGTGTACCTGTGAATTAGGTGTAAACAGGTTAAAATTTTCTATGACAAAGCTCATGAGAGAATATATATACTGAGAATACATTGTAAGAATATTGAGTTTCTTAAAGAGTTGTCTGCAAGAAGTTCTTGGTTTTACCCTACATAGAAACCTAATAGCTCTTTTCTGTGCTATGAAAACTTTTTTACTTTGTGAAGAGTTTCCCCAAAAAATTATGCCATATGACATTACTGAATGAAAATATGAGGAGTACACCTGTTTCATTAATTCTAGATCTGCTGTTAGAGAAAGTGTTCGTATTGCGAAGGTGGCACTACTTAACTTTGCCAGTAGTGTAGTGATATGATCATGCCAACAGAGTTTCTGATCTATTTTAATACCAAGAAATTTTATACTTTCTGTTTCTAAGATTGTGTTGTTTTTATAGTTTATACATATATCTGGCTGTGCATAGTTTTTTGTTTTAAACCTAATATAATGTGTTTTTTCAAAATTTAATTTTAATGAATTTGCCTTAAACCAATTTGCTACTACTCTAAGTACTTCATTTACATTAAATTCTATAGTACTGTTTGGTGTTTTACGCACAGTCAGGTTAGTGTCATCTGCAAATAAAACACTCTTAACTTTGTCGGATAAATTTCCAAGAAGGTCATTGTTGTATAACAGAAAGAGGAGGGGACCTAAGACAGAGCCTTGTGGAATTCCATGTTTTATTTTCTCCCAGTCCGATGAAGCATCTTTACTTATTTTAGACTCAAAAATTGAAACTTTTTGCATTCGGCTTTCAATGTATGCGGTCCCAAAAATACCATAGTATTCCAATTTTTTCAAAAGTAATTCATGATTTACACAGTCAAATGCTTTTGCAAGATCACAAAATATTCCTACAGGATTCATTTTATTATTCAGTTCCTCAAATGTGTTATTTAAAAATGAATATATAGCCATTTCTATGGATGATCCTTTTTTGAACCCAAATTGTGAATTAGTTAGGATATTATAGTGTATAACATGTTTTATTACTCTACTATACATGACTTTTTCAAAAACCTTTGAGAATGTTGAAAGTAATGAAATGGGACGATAGTTGTCTACACATGTTACGTCTCCTTTTTTAAATAATGGTTTTACAACAGCATATTTTAGTCTATTGGGAAAAACACCTTGTATTAAGGATTCATTACAAATGTGAGCAAGTACATGACTGATACAGTCCGAACATCTTTTCAGTAATTTACTTGAAATATTGTCATAGCTGGAAGAATTTTTAGGTTTTAATTGTTTAATGAGTTTATTTATTTCTGAGACTGTTACTGGTGGCAATTTCATCTCCACAAAGCTATTTGGGAAAGCAGTCTCAAGAAGCCTTAGAGCACTATGTGGGGATTGCTTTTCTATGCCTAATTTATCTACTACTGACGTAAAATGTTTGTTAAATATTTCACAAACTTCCCCTACTTCGCTATACACATGTCCATTTTGTTCTATTTTTATGTCTTTAGAGTGATTTACAGTTTTTCCTGTTTCAGTCTTTATTATATTCCATATTGTTCTCATTTTATTGTCTGAATTTTCTATTTTCGCCGATATGTACCTGTTCTTGGCCTTCCTTATTACATTTCTTAGTATTTTAGAATAAAGTTTATAGTGAACTTTCAGCGCATAGTTATCTGATTCTCTCATTTTTAAATAAAGGTCCCTCTTTGTTTTACTAGAGATTCTAATACCCTTTGTTATCCATCCCATGCCCAGTTCATTGTTTGGAGTGTTGAGAATTTTCCTTTTTTTGAAACTACCTTCAAAAAGTGTTAGAAATATATTCAGAAAGGAATCAAATTTCGCATTAACACCCTGCGCATTATATACTTCTAACCAGTTTTCATTGTTTAAGGTATCTATGAAGTGTTTTATATTATTTTCACTAATATTTCTTCTATAAACCCAGCTTTTCTTTATCTGTTTAACAGTGTTCCTGGACTCGATACATAATAGCTGGGCATCATGATCTGAGATACCATTTATTACTGGATGTATGCTGTAATTACTGCACTGAGAAATATCCATAAAAAAATTATCAATTGCAGTCCTGCTATTATTTTGTATTCTCGTAGGAAAATTTACAAGTGCTGTTAAGTTAAAAGACAACATCAAGGCTTCCATATCTAATCTATCATTGCTGTGATTCAGAAAGTCAACATTGAAATCTCCACATAATACTATTTGTTTGCTATTTGTAAAACTTAGTAGCAAAGACTCTAAATGAGATAAAAACAGTCTGAAATTACCTGAGGGGGCCCTGTAAATTGCTATCACTATCAGCTCTTCCTTATCATATTCTAGTTTAGTAACACAACATTCAAAGTGTTGTTCTATACAATACTTACTTACAACTACACTACTGCATTCAATATTATTTTTAACAAAAATGACAACTCCCCCTTTCTCCATTTTACATCTGCAGAAATGAGAGCTTAATTTATAATTTGGGATGGACAGCTGAGATATTCCTGTATCAGACAAATTATGCTCAGATATACACAAAACGTCTACATTAAAATTTCTGGAATTTTGAATCTCTTCTAGGCTTAAGGTAATGTCATCAGTTTTACTAAATATTCCTCTTATATTTTGGTGGAAAATACTGGTCTGAACACTTTGACGCAATGACTTTGAATTGTTTATATTCTTATTACTTACTGGTATATCAGTTGGAATTTTTAATTTCAACAAATTATGATCATCAGAGACATTAATTTCCTTAAGACATCTTAATAAATCTATTTTATTTACCCTAAAAAAAGGCCGCGACTTAACACCATTTATCACAGGAATACCTCTTTCAAATTTATTTCTATTTTGTGTTACTTTCCATCCATTTAGTGTACAGCACTAGCTTGCTTACTAGAAGAAAATTGTAAAGTAATCAAAGCATTTGCAACTGCGTAACAAAATTTGTTCTCAGAACCGTGAGTTAAATTGAATAGCCTTACATATCATTTTAAAGTCAGTTGCTAAGTTAATTCAAGCTAGAAATCAGATTTTTACAGTTAAAAGAACGTATCTGAACAAGCCAGTATTTCCTATTGCATCATCCTCAAGCATTCATCTTGAAGAGTTTACAAAAATTCATAGTAAATCAAAGAATACAGGTAGCAACATCAAACTTGCTCAGTAATGATTTTGGAATACTTATAATTGTTTAAAACCACTTTCAGATCGATAACTTAGGAAATATTAATTAGTTAAATTCTATTTTGTTGTTGAATTTTATTTCACCCATCTGGAAATGGTAAACATGTCTTGCTTGATATCAAATGAAACAGTATTCAAATATAAGTAAATTGAAAGTTATTTCAGTTTCGTAGATGAAAAATTGTAGGAGTTATTAACAAGTTTATGAATCTCAGAAAATAATTGTTTATGGCCAAACTATTGAAGCTACAATTTTTTTTTTATAAGGATCAAAATTAACACTTTTTAATCAACCTAGCTACTGCCAAAATTTCAGAGCAATAAGAATATTTTAAGTTATGAAGGTCATAAGTCTGATGAAATCTTTGGGCTTGCGATTTTACATTTAATCAGATCGTGAGAATACTTCTGTGAGAAGCAGGAAAATGTTGTTTTCCCACGGGTGTATCTATATATAGCAGCCATGAGTTTCTGTCTCCTCAGTCTTGCAAATACAGTTAGAGAGTGACTACATTACTTTGTGATGCTGTGTAGATACTGGCCAGTCTTGCAGAATTAGTTAGTGTGACTATGTTGCTCTGAAGTGGAATTTTATACCATGTGACACAGTGGTGTTAAATTAAAGGTCATTGGCAGAAACATTGAATTTTCAGAGTGTCTGACAAATATTGCATCATCTTCTATGTATTAGTGAGTTTAATTTTTGATTAGTGGTGTTTGGTCTGGCTCCATCGTGATAACTGGTCCCGCATGTATATCTTTGGAGATATTTTCTGATTTCAATTTAGTTTTGTGACTTGGTTTTGAATTGAAGAATATTGTGAACATCTATCAGCATGTATCAGTGACCATTTATTTACTGTTACCTTATCCTCTTTTGAGGGTAATGAAATTAGCTGTCGACCGAAGCACTTCAGCGATTTTACCATCTTACATGACGACTAATGCTGGTTGACATTCTGCGAGAATCTCTAAAACCGTTTGAGTCAGAAGCACTTCTTCAAGATTCACACACATCGCCGAAACAACCACTTTCCCCAGAGATTCTTGCCACCTACAATGTCGATTACGATGGCTACCCTGATGACATCGCCGCCTGCCAGCGCCGGCTGGCCACAACACGACGTCGTGGACACGAGGGTCCAGGACGTGCCGTCGGTTCCTGCCCACTGACCTGTTTTCAGCTTGTCAGCGGTTTCCAGTCCACGGCTGATATCTATTGCTGCTGCATACCTGATGCAGACTTCTCTTCAATCTGCCTACCGTAAGATAAGTACAGCTGGCAATGCTTTTCACCTTTCTGCGGATGTTTCTACTAGAAATTCAAATTGCCTATCTTGGCGTTAAGCCATGTTCCACTTCTACTAACATTATTTGCCTGTAACTTCAGTGAGATAGTCTGTTTACATTTTTCAAGACAAAGAGTATGTGTACATTTTGTTGTGAGCCTGCGATTGTTTTCAGAATCCAAAGAGTTCACTTCTGCGAATTTTTATCCGTGCAAGTTTAGTAAAACAGTTCCTTTTGTTTACAAACTGCGTGTGACTGGTCATTTTTGTTCTTTTCTTCTTCACAGTAGGCTTAAGATTTTATCTGTGTTCTTTCTACTTTTAAATGTTATTTTGATGGGCTATTTTGATTTTTCGGTTTGTTGTTTATGTTGCTAAGTGAGAAGTAGATTTACCCATCAGCCACTATGCCATAGCTTGCCAACTTAAACTTTCGATGGTCACATCGTGGTTTTGTTTTCTTATTGAAGTACTGTTTGTTTGTTTGTTTTTGTTTTTTTTTTTTTTCATAATGGAACCTCTCCATTCTGAAATAAGTATAATCAAATGTGCAAGACAGCCACACCAGCTGTTAACACTCTCTCAGAACCCTTTCTTACTGATTTTAAATCCATGTTTGGCCTGATTGCCAATAATATACAAATGTATCACTGAAAACTCTAATAAACAATTTTAAATACTAGGTAATAACTTTGTGAAACAATATAGGATGCTTGACTCTTTAGATACTACCTTCAAAAATTTTAAAACAGATCTCAATACCATTTTAACAAATTCCTATGAAGCTATGCATCAGAAAATGATTCAAGTAGTTACATTTAAACTAAGAAAATTTCTGTTGAATTGACATAACAAATCCAGACAGTCCATCAGGACTTAGATGAAAAGATTTCTCTCCTTGATGAAAACTTGCAGCAATCTGATAAGAAGTGTGAAGACAATAAACAGGAAATATTACAACAGTTTCACAATTATAAGCAAGAAATCACCATCTGTTTGACATTTTTATACAGGTTGCTACGCAACTTTCAGACTTGATAAAGAGCTACAAACAATTTGTGACTCATGGGAAAATACAGTGACATCCTTGATCAACAACTTTTCAGAGTTTACTGTTCATAGGCCTAATAGCCTTAATTCTCTAGATAAAAAACAAAGGAGACAAATAGTGCACAGGTCTCAACAGATATGGAACAAGTTGTGCGGTCAGACTTACTACAGCTGATCACGAGGCAATCACAAGGGATGACCAACTAACAGACACTACTACTAGTCTAATACCCCCTCATACAACACAGGCTGATCATGAAGAATTTTCTCATATTTCACTGTTAGGGCACAATCAGATTGAAGATGGTTTTGATAGTGAAGATTATTGCAGTCACTCCTGCACAATCATTCATTCAGCTGTTCTTTTAAGAGCTACTGAACAATTAGACACAGTCCCAACAATAACAATAGAATATACAGATATGCCTATAATAGGATCTGAACTACCACATGATAGTAATAATAGCAATACAATTCCTATTTCACAATTGGTTGATAATAATAGACCCTTAGAGATTTCATTTAATACAACTGATTGCCTTGAGGTGGAGGGCAATTTCCAACCTGTGGTTGTTTACACTCCCATCAGTGACACATTTGTTCAAAATAACAATGCTGCAACTGAGGATGTTAATATTGCACTACATATCATGTCTGACATCGCACAGACTGATAACGCTACCAGTACAATATCACAGGTACTGAAAGATATTTCTGGCATTCATGAGGATTTACCTACACCATTAATGGATTGCCAGCATTTGGTTGATATTGACATTAAACAGGTTGAAGAACACACAACAGGACAATAACATAACTGATTACATAACTACATCATAACTCACATCAACATAAGGTTGCCAGACCAAGTTCAAAGTGAAAACAGCTGTCATATGTGGACAAGCTGAAACTCAAGATATGTTCTCAAATGTTCCCACAGAACATAAATAAGGATTTCAGTTTTCATCATCATTACAATAGGAATAGATGCAATTTGCAGAAATATTTTGTGGATTTGATTTTGCATTTTTCTTCTTAGGAACTATACTGACTAGAATTTCTCAAACAATTTGCATTACTTCAATACTTATAAGCTGTTTGGACAAACACATAGGCATATGAAAGCTTTCAATATTGTACATTGCTATCAGCTTCAACGAAACTTTTAAACTGATTTCTCTAGTTTTCATTTACATTAACCCTGCAAGGCCAACATAGGAAAGTGAAGAGACTCCGTATTTCATTCAATAGATTTCATCTTGGAAGGGCACCTAAGTTTATAGCCCTCAATTGGAACCCTTTGTCATCAAACCAGAAAACGTTTTTTGAAGAAAGTAGGAATGTGGTCAAGCTCTCAAAGCTATTGGTATTAAATTTTACATAGAACCACACAGACAAGACCCCATGGGGGATGAGAAAAATTTTCATGGGCTATGATTGTTTGGTTTTTCTGCAGTTTTTTCTATTACACTTGGACAACATTCTGCAAGTTAGTTTTGAAATAGACATGGATTCAGCAGATGTCAAACTTGTTGAAGAAGAATTCAATGTCAAGAAGTTGAAATTCTTTGTACATAGACACTGTAGATGTTAATTTTGAAATAGCAGTGAGATGCTAACCGCTTTAATCCTATTTTTTAAAATACAGAAGAGAAGAGAAGAAAGAAGGAAGAGAAGAGAAGAAAGAAGGAAGAGAAGAGGATATTAAATGGGAGTACACTATTATTTAGTCCAGGGAAAGCCTCAGACATATGCAACACCAGCAAACACTGGTTTGACATATATTACACACTACTGGAAATTGAAATAAGAACACATTGACGCCGGTGTGTAATGACCCACCATACTTGCTCCGGACACTACGAGAGGGCTGTACAAGCAATGATCAAACGCACGGCACAGCGGACACACCAGGAACAGCAGTGTTGGCCGTCGAAGGGCGCTAGCTGCGCAGCGGTTGGGCACCGCCGCAGTCAGTGTCAGCCAGTTTTGCCGTGGCATACGGAGCTCCATCTCAGTCTTTAACACTGGTAGCATGCCGCGACAGCGTGTACGTGAACCCGTATGTGCAGTTGACGGACTTTGAGCGAGGGCGTATAGTGGGCATGCGGGAGGCCGGGTGGACGTAC